>JAUMTR010260962.1:0-18932 GCA_032270685.1 Microctenopoma stevenorrisi | reverse complement strand
TTATGTTCTCATAAGTAAATATATATATTAATTTATTTTATTTTGTGAAGACGCTTTATGATTATCATTTTATTTTGTTTCGTTTTGTTTTGTAATTTTTTTAGTTAATAAAAAAACAGAAAAATCCTTCTATTGAAAATGAGGCTGCTAGCATAACAATACGGTCACAGTGTGCAAGCCAATCAAAAGAGGTAAAAAAGACAAATGACCAAGCGTGAAAGAGAGGAGAGTATGGATCGTATCAGAAAGAAATCGAAACCTTTTAAAAACAGCTTGATCAATTTTATTGTTTCTTAATAATAATACTGTTAGTACTGGAGGGGTGAATGCGGGGGTGTGGGGGGGGGGGGTTGGGAAAAAGGTTGGGAACCACTGCTCTAGTGCCACCTGCATCTCTATTTTAATTCACAACTTATACACTCTTCATACTAACCATTTCATGACACATACACATAGGGCCTTTGGGAGTGCTACACCAGCTGTTGAAGAAGGTGGTTAGTGCCTTATCCTTCCCTTGTTTTAAAAGTACTCTAGAACAGCACGCACCAACACCATATTAGAGCGGGAGAGGCAAGGCGTGGGGTCTTCTCACACCCCCGCTTTATGTGTTCACCGTCTGCAGCTAGGGGTTGAGAGGTTGAGAGGATGAGCAGGTGGCCCTTGGGTCCCCTCGGGCCGAATACCAGCAGGGCCTGCGTGCTTGCCTTGACCTCCCACCGGGGCTCTCCCTCACTCTGTTCTGGGTTGGGGCTGCAGATATCCCTGCATGGGTCTTCCTGGGACTCAGGTGTCCTGGGGTGTCACTGGATGTCTGGGGCCCGCATCTCCTTCGTCTTTGCTTCGGGTCCTGTGGAGCAGGGCTTCACTTTCCCACACAAACTACTACACTATTAGACATTTACATGGAGAAACCTTATGAAAACAAGTTTGCAGTGACTAACCCGCCCAATGTTGGGCATGTGCCCTCCCCCACCCACTTGCTGGTTTCCCCCATGTATATATACATATTTGTACTCCACTAATTTAGTACTGTACTCAGCGCCACTCTTGCAGAATGTATACCCTTATGCTGCATACATTGATACCATAATTATCCCATAACATTTGCAGTGACTGACCCAATCATGTGGTGCATTTGACCCACCGGCTGGTTTCCCCTGTGTTTTGTGTGCTCCCTACCACAGCCCTGCCAGTTTCCATTCAGTGTGGCCTGACCCAAACACCCCACATGACGCACCCCATGGTGAGGCAAACACCCTGGCGCAGCTCAGATCAGCTCTCCCATGCAATTTCTGCAGTAATTGCTAAATCTAGTTGTCTTTGGAAACTTGTTTGTCAACTTCTACTTTTGTCAATATTTTGTTTTTGTAAACTTTTTTAGCAGTGTCATACAATAGTCTCTTGGAAAAAGACTGATTTAAGCCTGTGGGGTCCGTAATAAAAATGCCAGGATGCTCACGTAAAACATCTATTAATGTATATTTTAGTGTAGTATATAGGGTGTTTGTGATGGTTTAATTTATACCTTTACTTTACTTTACTTGGCAGACGCTTTTATCCAAAGCGATGTACAAGGAGAAGACACCAGCAATTACCATTCAGTTCTCGCAAAAAAAGCAACAAAGCACCCTGATAAGGCCTAACTCATCAAGACAAAGAACATGCATAGAAATTGTTTAGTGCTAGACAACATGATGAGCGTGTGTGTGTGTTAGACTCACTTGAAGTACTTTTTGAACAAGTACGTTTTTAAAATGTTTTTTAAAGGTGGTGATACTCTGTCAGTCGAATGGTGCAGGGCAAGTTATTCCACCAGCCAAGAACCACAAAGGAGAAAAGACTCGACTGTGATCTGGACGATCACAGTCCATGGACTTAAAAAGAAGTGTGTGCACCCAGATTGAACATGATTCTAATTTAGACATTCAGATACCAGATGTCTACTAAAACATCATGTGAATGAACACTGTATAGTTAACTTAAAATAACATTTGTACTTTGGGATGGGTTATTACATGTAAGTGTATAAAATCCAAACAGCAGAAATTATGATTTTGTGGCGTTATTTGAGCTGATAAAGCATAACACACTCATTTTTTAACCGATCTCAGCGTCTAAATTTCAGCAGTGGTTGTGAATGAAGTAGTTTCTGTCTCTGTGACGTGCGTAAAACCGGCCTGAGAGATCATGATGCAGTGATGTGACTAATGCTGTTATTAATATTTATAGAGATGTAAATTATTTAAAAGTCCGATGTTGTCCAGACAAATTTGATCAAATTCTCTCTGTAACTCACACTAGATCTATTTGTAACACCTCAGTCCTGTTCAGACTGCTTAGTTCCTGCAGACCATACAAAGCATAAATCTGCAATGCGATAATTCTAGTTATTATTTTCAACTTTAAACAGAACAGACGACACCAAAATTATTCAACCCTTGCAATCACTTGATATTTAATGTAATTATGATGGTTTGGCATGAGGTGAACCAGAAAGTAAAGGAAAAGTGGCCAACACCTACTTAACACCTCCATGAATCCCTCTAACTTTGTTGGAAAACCATTTTAGGCGATTACCTCACGAGGGTATGAGAATATCAAGCGTGTACAAAGCTGTAATCAAGGCAAAAAGAAGGCTAATTTGACATTTAAAAAATAAATATTTAATTTTAAAAATATTGCTTGTGCACAAACAAGCACAAGTCAACACAAAGGAGCGTGTTTTTAAACTGATGGTAGTGTGTTTAAGTTACCTTGGCAACAGAAGCACCATATTAATTTCTGCTCTCTGGTTGCATACAATGCAATTTTGAATTTTTGCATATACAATAAGAATAGCTGATTATAAGTTGCAGTTTTTAAAAAAATAGGTAATAAAAATAACTAATGAGATTGAGAGAGACAGATTTTATTCTTACCCGGTGTGTGTAGTCTCCACATACACCCTGCAGAGAACCAAAAAGATTCAATCAAAAGTAGGAATTCCAAAAACAGTGGTTGATTTTTATATAATCTACTTAATAAATTTGAAGCATTGAAGTTTGTACACATATTGATTAGTTCAGCATGTAAAACTGTTTAATTTAGTCTGATTTAGAGAAAATATGGGACATGACTACATAAAATTAACCTATGCACCTTATTTCTAGCAGCTGTAGTAAACATAAATACAAAATAGTATCCACTCTTGAAAACATTTGTCAAGAGAAAAATGGTTGGATCAACAAAACACAGAACCTGGACATCGTAGTTTGACATGTAGTTTAAGTGTCTAGTTTGTTGCTAAAATTAGCAGCATCCTGTCTCTAAGAGATACAGAGATATTAGTCCATGCATTTGTTAATTTTAGAATAGATTACTGTAATTCCTTACTTATAGGAAGCCCCAATAGCTCACTTAAAAGCCTCCAGTTAATCCAGAAAGCTGAACCATATCCTAATTATGTTGCTTCTTTTTCGTCTATGTTGACATCATTGCTAACTTTCTCTTAGTTGTGCTTTGTCCTCCCTTTCCCTCTCTCTGTATCTTTCCTCAGGTATTCTCGACCAAGGAGCTGTATTTGCTGGTTCACCTAACCTGCCCAGTGCCAGTATCGTGAAACTACTGCAAAACTATGTCTCACCTTCTCCCCTTTTAGTCCAGGTTCCCCCTACAGGACAAAACAACACAGATGAATGAATACATGCTGATATAGCTTGTTTTAAAAAGAATCAGATATTATAATATTATGTTATATATACATATTAGATTTTAGACTTCATAAACTTACTGGTAGTCCTTTAGGACCACGCTGCCCCTGGAGAGAAAAGAAACGTTTGTTAATTAGGCATTGATCTGCATCTTAGGAGAACATGACTAAACACATGTGAAGACATAGATTCAGGGCCATTTCTGCATCTTTAGGGGCCCTATGCAAGATTATTACAATTTGGTTTATTAAATAATAAACAAGAGCACAAATGTACAAACATTTTTAAAGACTTAGATTTGAAGATTCTTGTGAAAAGATTGGAAAGCAAAGGAAGTTATTAGAATTGGGACAATTTGCTTTTAAAGTGTGAGTCAATCAGGAATGATTTAATGATTTAATTTTTATTTATTAATTAAAGTTCTTTGTTTGAACCCTCTCTTTTCCTGGTCTGGATTTTGGTCCACTATTCAGTACAAGCTACCTAAAATGGTCACTCAATTAAAACTTTAACATCTTTACCACCTCCAAGTCAGCCTCCTGTCTCTTTGTTAGTGTCACCATCTCCAAACCAAACATCATAGTAGGTGTCACTACCATCCATCCATTATCTTCCACTTATCGGGGGTCGGGTCGCAGGGGCAGCAGGTTAAACAGGGAAGCCCAGACCTCCCACTCCCCAGCCTCGTGGAGAGGAGCGGAGAGGATGACCGAACTCCTTACCCTATTTCTAAGGAGAGTCCTGCCACCCTGCAGAGGAAACTAACTTCATCCGCTTGCATCAGCGATCTTGCTCTTTTGGTCACTACTCAAAGCTTGTGGTCATAGGTGAGGGTAGGAACGTAAATCGACTGGTAAGGTCGAAATCTAGTTATTATTATTATAATACTAGATTTATATAGTATTTTCTTAGTATTTGGTAGCATGGCCTTTATTGTATGACTTGGGTCAAAATGTTTTGGGTATCGCGTCAATCTTTTAGATTATTTATCTGGATAAACCACTGTATGTTTCTGGCCCCTCAAATTCGATTACCTAATCAAATTTAAAAAATGAGATGCATCAATTTAAAACAATTTTAAAGTTCAGTTTATTAACTTATTAAAAACTTTTTTATTAACTGTAAACATTAGTTGTTCACTAAAACATCTTATTGTATTTCTTATATAGTTTTTTTAACATTTTTAGCAATATTGATATTCTTAATTCTGAATGAGATATAAATTAAGACAATATCTTTCTTTCTCTGTTTTGCATTAGTTTGTTTTATATTAATAAAATAACATTTAACATTTGGAACATATACATTTGTCCCACAGTCGTCCTTTTTTTATCTTTTCTTTAAGGGATCAAAAATATCACCATTGAGCTTAAAAATATTAATATGACTTTTGGTCCATATCGCCCAGCCGTATGATCTAGTATAGTAGTCAGGTCCAAAACCATTTAGAGTGAAGCAGAGACAGATGCAATCACCAACTAGATTTTGCAATTCCTGCAGAAATTGCAAGAATTGTTTTTGCACAATTGTTTTGCATTTTTAACGTTTAGCATGCTAACTAGCATGCTAATTGCTTTTTAATATGTTGTGTTTGATGTTTATTAATGTTGAAATATGACCCATAAGAGTTTAAATAAGTAAAACTACAGCAGAAATGACTTTCAGTAAATATTGACCCTAATCAATCTTGAGCAATGGAAAACAGCATTTTACTGGTTGTACTGATCTTGAAAGAGTAGTTTCAAGGTGTTCAGAGGATTGGATGTTTCATAATTGTGTAAACATAAGCCACACTAGTACAATAAAACTAACCTGAAGCAGAAAAAAGCTTTCAGGGAAAAGATATAGGATCTAATCTCTATTTGGCAATGAAAAAACTGTATTATACTGGTTGTACTGGTCTTGTAGAGGTGTTGAAGTGGTATAAATGGAATGAATGGATAATGCAGCAGCACTGAGGAAAAATCCATTGACTCATGACAGGGTATATACAAAAATTCTATGGTTGAATTTAAGACTTTTTAAAATACTTTTTAAAAAAGGTTTAAACCAACACGACATTGAGCAGCAACTATTTTAATTGAGAACCTTTCTAACTTTTAAACTGATCAATACATTCTGGTCCAGTAGAACACAGTTTTACAAATTTTTTGTGATTTGAGAATATCTTGCATTTAATTATTTTTTAATCCAAATTAGATTAGATTTAGATTAGATTTAACTTTATTGTCATTGCAGTTTAGGTCTAACCAGAAGTGCAATAAGCAGCAGGTGCAGGATATATGGATATGTGCAAAAATTTGCAAGAGATTGTGCAAGATACAGTTGTGCAAAATTAGATGGTGCAGTGGTTTGTGTATGGGGGTGCCAGGGGCATTTAGTAAGGAGACAGCTCTAGGAAAAAAGCTGTTCCTAAGTCTGTTGGTTCTTGTCCGGGGTAACCTGAAGTGTATGCCCAAAGGCAGGAGAGAGAACAGTCAGTGGGCAGGGTGAGAGGAGTCCTTAAGAATACTGCGTGCTCGACGCAGGCAGTGCTTCCTCTGGATGTCCCCAATGGATAGAAGTGGAGTCGCTGTGATGCGTTGGGCGGTTTTCACCACTCGCTGCAGCGCCTTTCACTCTGCGACAGTGCAGCTTCCTTACCACCTTGTAACACTGGTTAGGATGCTCTCAATTGTAGAGGGGTAGAAGTTCACCAGGATGGTTGAGGACAGCTGGTTCTTCTTTAGTGTTCTCAAGAAGACAAGGCTGGAGGTGTTAGTGGTCCAGGACAGGTCCTCTGAGATGTGGGTCCCTAGGAACTTGAAGGATGAGACAGGCTCCACAGCCATCTCGTTAATGTGGATGGGATCATGTGAGCCTCTTCTCTCCCTCCAGAAGTCCACAATGAGCTGCTCTGCACACACTCTAAGTACGCACCCCGGGATGCCACCCCCTGGTCCAGCAGCCTTGCACGCGTTGATCTGGCTCAGTGCAGTTCAAACATCTGAGGAGGTGATTGTGATGGGTGAGTGGTCGATTGAGGAGGAGATCCTGTCAGCGGGTTGCTTGTTGTCTCTTTCGAAGTGAGCATAAAAGTCATTAAGCTCATTCAGGAAGGAGACATTTGTGGTTGTGGGGGAGGAGTTGCCAGGTTTATAGCCTGTAATGGTCTGAATGCCCTGCCACATGCATCAAAGGTCAGCGTTGGAAAAGTGCTCCTCTAGCTTTAATTTGTAGCACTGCTTGGCCTTTTTGATGCCCCTCTTCAGGTTTGCCCTGGAAGTGCTGTAGGCCTGTGCATCATCTGATTTGAAGGCATTGTTCCGTGCCTTTAGCAGGAGATGCACCTCCTTGTTCATCCAAGGCTTCTGATTTGGGTATGTTGTGATCTGTTTCTGAGTGGTGACCGTGTCTATGGTGGCATCAATGTAATCCAGAACAGAGGTGTAACTGTCTATGTCCATGTGAGAGCCACAGGTGGCCTGTGAAGCAACATACTCCAGTCTGCGTGTTGAAACCTGTCCTGAAGTGTGATGTCAGCCACCACTGGCCACACTTTGATGGTCCTCACTGATGGCTTTACACGGTTGATCTGAGGATACTACTGTCCAGATGCGACAAAATCTCCAACATGCTGTGTAACTTTTACTGCAGGTTTCACAGGCAGAAACCCATAGCCCACACGCTCCCAAGAAAGGTGATCTGTTTTTGGCATGACACCGGTATCCCCGCTGTGTACAGTTATACTTTACTGCAGGTGAACAGCTACAAGTCAAAACTACAGCGAACTACTCCATCAAAATGTTATTTACTGATAGAAACTAGGAAAATGAACTAAAGTCGTACAAGTAAATGGTTCCGTTTGCTTTATAACAGTTGTACATTGTAAATATAAAACGTTGGATGTGTGTGTGTGTTTGTGTCACCTTAGCTTGCAGGCTCCCTTTGGTTTTTTAAAACCCTGCGGACACCCTGCATGAAAATTACTGAACATTTCCCTTGATTAATATATGTCATTACAACATACGTAGGAACCTTTAGAAACACAAATATAAATCAGTGTTTGGCATTTGAACAAGTCCTGCTTCCTGACAATACAAACGAGGATCAATGTAAACGGCTTCGTCAAACGTGTGTTACAATTAGAGTTGCACACCTGTGTGTGTGTGAGCGCGCTTGTAATCATAAGGTTCCTCCATGTAAATGTCTCATAGTGTAGCAGTGTGTGTGGGAAACTAAAGCCCTGCTCCACAGGGCAGAGACGAAGGAGATGCGGGCCCCAGACATCCAGCGACACCCCAGGACGCCAGAGTCCCAGGAAGACCCACGCAGGGATATCTGCAGCCCCTACTAAGAACAGAGCTGCAGGTGGGAAGTCAACCGGCAGCCACTGTGCCGAAGCCCCAGGAGGCCATGGCAGCAAGCCCACAGGCCTTGCCGGTAGTCGTCCACTCATGGACCCGAGGGCCACCTGCCCCCCTTTTGCCGGGGCAAACTTTCTCTGGGAGCAAGCCAGTACTCACCACTGGCTCCTGTGGGTTGCACCAGGATTGGACCGGATCATATGCTTTTTCACTGAAATTGGCCGGTACTGATCGGTCGAGCATACCGAACCGAACAGAGCTCATACATGAGCAACAGGAAACTGCTTCTCAGACTAATATGTTCTTTTTCGCTGCAACTGGAGCCAAATGATGTTTTATCGCCACTATGACGCGATTTCTGTACAGTAAGTTCAGAAGTAAATGTACTTTGTTACTTGACATCTCTGCGTAGACGTGAGTGCTCCTTCCTAAATCTTGAAGGTATACTACACCTTTCAGGACCTGCCGTGCGACAGGGACAGTTTCCCCTGTGATTGGTTATGGCTGACCATGACTCACCAATCACATTGAAGGGTCAAAACAGTGCCAGAATTCGTCTGTGTGTAACTTGAGTTCTGTGCTAATAGTTGTCCTTGTTTTGTCTGTACACTTAGTGATTTTTACACAGCCCCTATCCCGTTTACACACAAATCTTTTTTACAAACCGAATTTACGGACAAACGTTGGTTTACGCACAAAATCTGTTTTACAAGCCGTATTTACGGATAGACAAACATCATTTTACGCACAAATCTTTTTTACAAACCGTATTTACGGACAAACATCAGTTTACGCACAAATCTTTTTTACACACGCACAAAATCATTGTGGCGGTGATTTGATCCCATAGTTGTGTCCGGGGTGTGAATGGTTTGTGGTGATTTTCTTTGCCCACATTCTGACCTTTGAGATGTACAGGCCCTGAAGAGAGGGCAGAGGTGATTTGATCCTATACACAACCTCTTCCAGCTTCTCCCCTCTGGCAAACGCTACAGAGCTATGTTTGCTAAGACAACCATACATAAGAACAGTTTCTTCCCCCAGGCAATATTATGAACAACTGATTGCTCTTGCTTTATGTGTCACGGTTTGCCCCGGTCTGCCCCGCCTCTCTGTGTTTATTTTCTTTCCTGCCACTCACTCAGCTCTCCCTCTGCCACATCTGTCAGTAATTTACTCATGAGTTTCACCTGTACACGCCCGGCTCCCTCTCACGTTATCACCTGCAGCTGTTTCCAATCACTTGCCTCGCTCCCAACACCTCCCTCACCTGTCTTCACTTCCTGATCGTTAGCGTCCCTTTATATTCCCCCCTCAGTCAGCCACACACTGCCGGATTATTTGTTATGATCACTCCAAGTTCTGAAAGTCTGTTTAATGCTCTGTTTGTAACGTCAGCCTGCCACTCCCCGTCCTAGCTGCTGTCTGCACCTCATCTGGTTGATCGTATGTTCTGTCGTGTCTCCACTCTTCGTCCTGCGTTTGTCTGGTTGGTCTTGTGTCTGGTTTTGATCCCTGGTCTGTCTTTGTGTGCGTGTGGTTTCTGGTCAGTGTCCTTGTCTCTTGTTTCCCTACCTGGTTTGTTCCTGTGTTTTCTGCTCTCGGTAATCCTGTCTGTTTCCTTCACTGTATTTTGGTTTGTAGTTTCAGTCACCCGTTCTCAGTGGTTTGAGTAGTTCCTGTACCTGTGTTTATCCTCCCGGTTGGAGTGATTTTTAGTTTGGTTATTCTGCTCAGCCTAGGTCTGCCAGTTTATTATTTTCCTTATCTCTGGTAATAATCCTCACTGTGTTTTTGGCCTCCCTTGGGAGTGTTTTTCAATTCTTGTTTCTAGTGTTCACTTCAATTAGTTTCGGTGTACTTTCAGTTTGTGTTAATAAACTCTTAAATTTAGTTTGCGTCCAAGTGCTCTGCGGTCCTTAACACAAAACCCTAACAGAATAATCCGGCCATACTAGGACCCAGCACTCGCACTGTTTTCTTTTCTTTCTTTTTCCTCTTTTTTCCCTATTCTCTTGTGTGTGTGTTTGTGTGCCACCATGCCTGGCACAGACAGAGTTAGGGAGGGGCAAGTTCTCTGCCGCCTGCTACATGAGACAGTGTGTAAGGCCCCTGACCCAGTAAAAGCATCTGACACCGCTCGGGTCTCTGCTGCTGTCCCAGCTTCAGTTACTTCATCTGTTTCTGCTGCCACCACACCTTCTGCTCATCCACCTGCAGAGCCCGCACTGGCTCCTGCCTTCTCGTCGACCTCTGCTTCAGCCCATGCTGCAGCAGCAGGCTCTGCCCTGGACTCCCCCTCAGCCTTGCCCTATCGGGAAACCCGCCAGCTTTGCAGGGCTTGGAGGTCCCCAGTTTGCCTGCTGCGGCAACCCCCACCACAGACTTTCTTTCCATCATAACAGGAATCGCAACAACGATTCCTGTTGTGGCGTTTGCTGCTACCGCTGCCGCAGCTTCGGACTCCTCTCCTGTTCGGGCCTGTACTGCTATCATAACTTTGGACACTGCTCCTGACGCCACTGGCACGTGCCCAGGGTGTTCCTGTACTCCACTACACTTGCTGCTGTGGCCGCAGTTCTGGACTCTGCCCTGGTTTCCCCTTCTGCCTTGCCAAACTGGGGAAGCCGTCTGGCCATTCACCCCCAGTCTTTGGGGCATGTGGGTACCCGCTACCTGCGGGGTATGCGCCGGAGACGTGCAGCTTTGCAGGACCTGGGAGCTCTCAACACAGACTCTATGCCGGCTCCAGTTCCGGCCGTGGTTCCTGAGGCTGCCGCTTCTATGGCAACTGCTGGTTTTTGGTCCTGTTTCCGGACGGAGCTGCTTCGAGGACAACGCAGCTTGGCCTTCACAGCAGTCGCTCCTGGGCTGCCCGCCCAGGGCTTCTGGACCTCCGCAGCCGTCGCTCTGGGGCCATCTGCCCAGGGCCCCTGGACTGTCGTGGACATTGGTCCTGGGCCATCCGCCCAGGGCTTTTCAGCTTCCAGGCTTTCTGCCTGGGCCTCCCCAGGACCCTCGTCTGTTTCCTTCGGGCTGTCTGCCCGGAGGGCCCTTGGACCCTAGGCTGGTGCCCCCTGGCTACCTGCCTGGGGCTCATCTGGACCCACGCCTGTTGCCTCCGGGCCACGTGCCCAGGGTGTTCCTGTACTCTCGCCTGTTACCGCCAGTCACATGCCCAGGGCGTTTGTGGACCCATGTCTGCCTCAAGGCGGTCCACCAGCAGCTCTCCTGGCACAGCGCCTGCTGCCACTACTCAGCCTGTTCGAGGCCCTACTGGCCTCCTGCCTGCACCCCTGGACTGGCAGCCTGGGCTTTAGCCCCGGGCTGCTTTAAACTGGGTGGTCTTGGCCCTTGAACTTTGGAGTTTGGACTCCGTGTTTTGATCTTTGGGTTTATGAACACTTGTTTGGACTCTGGGTTTCTCGACATTGGGTATTTGGAATGCTTGTTTTGAACTTGAGTTTTGCTGGTTTTGGATTTTCGGTTTGACAGCTGTTTATTTGCTTCATGGGTTTTTTGCTTGGTTTTTACTCGTTTTTTTACTCTGCTTTTGTTCAGGATCTGTCCCCCTGTTGCCTTGTCTTTTGGTTCTGTCTGTGTCTGTCCCTGTTTACTCGTCTCTGTTTTGTGTTGGTCTTTGCCTGTTCCCTGTTCGGTCCCTGGCCCTCCTTCTATGTCCCCCTCCGCCCGCCCGGCTTGGTCTTTGGTCCCCTCTTTTCCTTTTGTTGGTTCATCTGCCTTTTGTTTCTTTTGGTTCACAAAGCCCTAACATTATGGACACAAACTGCACTAAACTCAGCAAACTGTACACACGCACACACTTTTACAATTTGTCTGTAATTTGTCTTTAAATTATTGTTTTTCATGTACTTGTTTTCTGTATGTACTGTCCTAGAGAAGTTAGAATGACCAGAGGCAAATACTTGGCGAATAAAGCTGATTCTGATATGGTATTATCAATAATGATAACAATATATATTATCTGAAATGGTGTTACTATTGCCAGGGAGAGGTCCCCGTAGGTGGGTCCGGGCCTCTTGGGTCCCAGCCGATGGACACTTTTTAAGCGGATGTTTTTTACGGTGTCCTCCTGTAGCTTCAGGTGTTTTTTGATAAATGTTTTAACTGCGGTTTCTGCGTCCTCATCGGCAGATTCTGGGATACCTGAAAACACCAGGTTATCTCTCGTGCTATCGCTCGTGAAAAAGTCTCAAATTTTTTTTATTTTTCATGGTTCCAGGTTGCTTTATTAGTCATTTCAACAATATACATGTTACAGTACAAAGTGAAAGGAAATGACGTTCCCCAGGACCATGGTGCTACATTAATGGACGGGGACAAAAACAGAACATAAATTACACTTATTCACATGAAGTGCACATGTGCAGACATGTGCAAAACAACAATGTAAACTACGCAGAAGGAGTGCAACAAAGACAATAGACAGTATCTATAAGAGCAGCAACGGATGGATGTGCAAGTAGCGAAGAAAACGTTAAGAGTGCAGTAGTGCAAATGACTGTGTGTCTGTGTGTGACAGTCTAGTCCTTGAGTATATAAGAGCCTGTGTTTAAAAGCCTGATGGCCTGAGGGAAGAAGCTTGATTGGTGAATTGCTTCGATGGAGGGAAGGGAGACGGCGATGATCTTCTCAGCTGTTCTCACTATCTGTTGTAGGGTCTTGCAGTCTGTCACTGCGTAATTCCTATACCAGACAGTGATACAGCTGCTCAGGATGCTCTCAATCATCCCTCTGTAGAAAGTAGTGAGGATGGGTGGTGGCAGATGGGCTTTCCTCAGCCTCCGCAGAAAGTAGAGACGCTGTTTGGCTTTCTTGGCTATGGAACTGGTGTTGAGGGACCAGGAGAGGTTCTCCGCCAGCTGAACACAGAGGAATTTGGTGCTCTTGACGATCTCCAGGAGGATCCGTCGATGTCCAGCAGTTAGTGGACGCTCCGTGGTCTCCTGAAGTCAACAATCATCTCTTCTGTTTTGTCCACATTCAGAGACAGGTTGTTGACTTTGCACCAGTCCGTTAGCCGTTTCACCTCCTCCCTGTAGGCTGACACATCGTTCTTGCTGATGAGACCCACCACGGTCGTGTCATCGGCGAACTTGATAATATGGTTCGAACTGTACATTGCTGCCCAGTCGTGAGTCAGCAGCGTGAACAGCAGTGGACTAAGCACGCAGCCCTGAGAGGCCCCAGTGCTGTGTGGTGGTGCTGGAAATGCTGTCCCCGATCCGGACTGTCTGGGGTCTATCTGTCTGAGGGATGATTGTGTTGAATGCTGAACTGAAATCTATGAACAGCATTCGAACATATGTGTCCTTCTTGTCCAGATGGCTCAGTGCCAGGAGAAGGGTGGTTGTGATGGCATCGTCCGTAGAGCGGTTGGGACGATAAGCGAACTGCAGAGGATCCAGAGTAGGTGACAGCAGGGTCTTAACGTGCCTCATGACGAGCCTCTCGAAGCACTTCATGATTATGGGTGTAAGTGCTACCAGGCGGTAGTCATTGAGGCAGGACACTGGAGACTTCTTCGGCACAGGAACGATGTTGGTGGTCTTGAAGCACATGGGAACAACGGCGGCGCTCAGAGACATGTTGAAGATGTCAGTGAATACCTCTGCCAGCTGGTCTGCACATTCTCTGAGCACTCTCCACGGGATGTTGTCTGGCCCAGCAGCCTTCTGTGGGTTAACTCTGCAAAGAGTTTTTTTCACTTCAGCTGTGGTCAGACATCGGGCAAAATAGAAAGTTTCTTTGCCGCAACGTCCTTCTGTGCGTCAAACCGTGCATAGAAGTCATTCAGCGCATCTGGAAGGTTGGCATCACCATCACAGGTAGATGTTGTTGTCCTGTAGTTGGTGATGGCCTGGATGCCTTGCCACATTTTCTTCATTTATACTTCACAGTTAGAGACTTGACTGAGTCCCGTAGTGAGGCGTTTTCAGCGGGCAGTGTTTCCACCTGCTGCTGGCTGAATTCCAACGACTCCCTTAAGGACTTAAATTCCCACCTAAAATCCCACAACCTTGCGTCGAAGCTGGACAACCGTTGGTCGATTGAGGCCAGGATGTCAACAAGACTTTTTTGTCTTTCCGGGAGTCTGCCGGGCAACATCTTTTAGATGACGTGTGTTGCTTTTAGCTGGGGATGCTGTATTCTAGCTCTTCTTCATGACTATTGTGTCCATCGAACTTTTCTAAATTGTTTTTGCTGTTCATTCAATTTAATTTTTCGTTCAGTTGTTCATTCAGGTTTTCCGCCATGTCTCTGGCGTCTGACGTCACCTACAGCATTTCCACATATGTGGACATCACATTTTGTATAGACCAAAAAACAAAATTTTGCTCTACAAGGGCCTGATATCCACATACAAGGACATTATACTTTTACTGTTTGTACTTTGTTACAAAAAATACATCTTCTAGCAACTAAATTTAGGGGTCATACAGTAAATGGAACCACAAATTACACCAAATAACCCTTCTGACACAACCTTCCCCACCAGGCTTCAAACTGGCACATGACATTTTCCAACTGCACCACTGTCCTATCTACTTGAGCCCATAATATCTATTATAACAAAAATGTAGATCCAAGGTCTTATAGGCTAATCTTGCTTAACTGGTAGAAATGGTATTAAAGCATAACTATCTTGATGACAAATTTACAGAATACTTACTATGTCTCCCTTTGCTCCGTTCTGCCCCTGTGTGATAGCAGTAAGAACAGTGAGTGTATGTGGTGAAATAAATGACAACCTACTGTATGACGGTAAAAACATATGACAATATTTATTCTTAAACTGACTTATGCTAATTATACTTTTTTCACTCTTGTCACTTTGATTTAAAGAAACTTACATGTTTGCCATCCAGCCCAATTGGACCCTATGAAAAAAAGGAGAAAAAAAGGGTCTGGGTTTATATTAGGATCAGCATTTGCACCATAAATACCTGCATCAGCCAATTGGAACTTGTTGTTTACAAACACTAGATAAATATATTTACTATATATACTTTTTTTTCAATCTTGTAAACTGCCACTATATTGTGGTGGAGGTGTTTGCGTGTCCCTAGAAGCTTTTCTCCTCTGGGTCTTTTCCCGCTTTCTGTTCTGAGTGTTTAGTGTATGTTTGTAGCCCTGTCACTGTTTTGATGTTTGTTTATAGTATTCACGTTTAGTGTTAAGTTGCGTAGTCTTAGCTTTTAGTTTTAGTTTTTGGCATTAAAAAACTCTTAAATCTAGTTGGGTCTCTTGGGTCCGTACGCAAAACCCTAACAGTAGTTTTATTCTGCACAACTGAAAGTCAGTCTAGACAGGAACAATGAAAGAAGAGCTAGATGAAGCCAGTTCAGGTTATGAAGCCTATAGTTATTAGAGTTACCATTATTAGTGAGTCTACTGTATTTGTTTTGTATTTTTCAGTTAGTCAGCTAATTGTTATTAATTCACTTAGTTATTTAGGTTATGATTTATTCCTTTTTGTTTAATTTGATGTTGGTTACTATAAATATTCTCAAAGCATTATTTAAGCATTTATACAAATTACCAAAGCATAATTTACAATGGTAATGTTACAATGTCACTAACTTACTGGAAATCCTGGAAATCCTCTTGTTCCCGGTTGTCCCTAGAGAGACAGACAATTAATGTATTTTGTTCAATCCCTCTCCTGGGCAGAGATATATAACAGTATTGAAGTTTTTCATGCAAGCAGTGAAAATGAATATTTTGGGTAAAACGTTCAGCAGAATGCATCAAAGTGTTATCTGTGTACACTAAATTAATCAGTGAAATCAAACACTAAAATTAGAAAGGAATATGGAACATTAAGGAGTAAAGGTGAACCAATCTATTTGAGCCTTTGTACCCTGCTCTTCTGGCAAAAGACAGTTATCCTTTGTGAAAAGGAGGTAAAGTTAACATTACTGAGAAAACACAAAGGGAAAGTAGAATATATTATTAAACTCATACTAATTAAATGTTTTCTCTATCTGAACTGTATAGTTAGACTCCTAATATCTAATATCTTAAGGAGGGAGCTTTATGCAAACAGAGTATAAGTCCTAAATGTCAAACAGATTCCACCTGAAGTGGATTAATCATACATCTATTTTGTACAAAATGACTAAAGTCCAAAATAGAAGAGCCTTAAGTCCAGATAATTTAATAAACTGTCCATAGCTGAGGCCTTAGAAACGGCCAGGCAAAGACTCACAGCCTTGGCTACCCATCTGAAGAGGTACACCAGAGATATAGAAGCCAGGAAAATAAACCAGACCATCTCCACTGAACCATACAAGGTATACTCTCAGTGGCGGGGTAATAGCATGAAGATTGACCCACCGAGGCTGGAGACTGAGCAATACTGGAAAAGCATATGGGAGAAAAAGGCATCAAATAACGACAATGCACAGTGACTTGTGGATCTAAGAGCAGACCACAGCATGTCTGATTCTGGGAGTGAAGGCAGACAGTGATCTAGTTTCCAGGGTAACAGAGGGGTGGGGTCTGAGGTTGTGGGAGAGAATTGTTTGCTTATAATAGGTGGATGGTGCAGCTCTCATTTCTAGAAATATGGCTGAGTTTGTTAGACCTCCTAAACCCTGAAATCCCGGAGTGGAGCCCTGGATGCAGAGTCGCAGTCTTACACGCCTCTCTGCAGCCTCTTTACTGCCGTCACCCCCCCAAAACTATCAGCACACTATAGCGACTGTGTCTGCTCCCTGTCAAGCTAAATTATATAAATCAAAAATTAACACAAGAGGAGTGAATGATAAGAACCTAATAAAAATAAAAAACACTTCTCTTATTGAACAGAATAAAATCAGAACAATTAAATGTGGATTATTAAATATCAGATCTCTCTCATCAAAATCCTTGTTAGTCGATGACTTGATAAGTGACCATCAGATAGACTTTTAGTCTTATTCATGTAGGTGTTGATAACTGTCTCAGCAATGCATATTATTCTTTGTTAGAGTCCTTTGGATTTAACCAACATGTAATGAAAAATCGAGCAGATCCTCCCTGGACTGTCTCCCATGGACAGACACACTTGTCCAACAGCTGTATAATTGTTTATACGACCTCTGTCAGTGTCATGTTCTCCTCCAGCCCTCATGTGTCCTTTGTTCCTCCCTCACCTTAACCACTCCCCTCTCTCCACTTTTACTCCCTCATTATTTCCAGCTGTTCCTTATTAGCAATCAGTCCGCTCACTATTTAAGCCTCTGCACTTCCTTCATTCCTTCTGTCAGTTCATACTCAACGTTCCATGCTACCAGTGACTACGCTCCTCTCCTTCTACGTAAGTTGGTTTTGGGTTCAGTTTCTACTTTCTCCCTTCTGTCTTTCACCCCCTCTTGGTCGTCCTGCTCTCTCTATCCCTCCGTTTCCATTTAAACCTCTCAGTTTGTCTTTCTGTTGTTATTTTCAGTATTGCCATTTTGCCTTTTACTAAGAGTAATTTTCTGTTATATACTGCTTTCTGTGTTCATTTACAATAAAGTTCCTTTGTTTGAACCCTCTGTTGTCACTGGTTTGCATTTGTGTCCTCTATTTTGTACATGTAAATGACAGAATGAACTGACCACTTTGGACCCAGCAAACAGGGCTTGAGAGGGTTTTAGTCAGCCATTTTCTATCTGCTCTCCACACAACTTTTTCCCTCTATCTTCCACTGAACCCAAGCCACTTACTTTAATTCAGTTTTTTCTTTTTGCTTTGCCATGTTTGCCCCCTGGGACTATGACTCTGAGGGCCCAGTCTACCTGAGCCCCACCTCTGCTCGGGAGATCTGGAGAGAGCTGAAGGCTGACTCCCGGTTAGACTTCTACTCTGCCTTTTTGGAGTGCGAGGAACATTTGGCTGACGGGTCTGAGAGCCAACCTGCTACTCATACTACACTGTCGCACCCATCCTATTACCGATGTGGACATCCCGGTGCATCCTGCGCCATCCCTGCAGCTTGCACATGTCTCAGCACCGGCCTCCCCCTTCCTGGTGACCCGCCTGGCCATAAATCCAAGGGCCCTGGGCCAGAATGGATTGCCGCCCCTCCAGTTCCTCCTCCAAGGTGTCACTCGGGGCCCTCTTCCAAGCAGGGTCCACGTCGAGGACGGTTTCACTGCCCCTCTTCCAAGGCGGGGCCACGTCTTCTCTTCTCCGGGCCCTCTTCCAAGTGGGGTCCGCTTTGATAAAATCATTGCCGCCTCTCCGGTTCCCCCTCCAAGGCGTCGCCACATCGCCTCCTCCCGGGGCCCTCTTCCAAGCGGGGTCCGCTTCAAGAACGTTGTCGCCGCCTCTCCAGTTCCTCTTCCAAGACGTGGCCGTGTCACCTCCTCCGGGCCCTCTTCCAAGGCGGGACTGCATCTCCTCCTCTCCGGGCCCTGTTCCAAGCGGGGTCCACGTTGAGGAAAGTGTCACCGCCTCTCCAGTCCCTCTTCCAAGGCGGGGCCACATCGAGGACGTCGTCACCGCCTCTCCAGTTCCTGCTCTTCAGCCGGCCCTCGTCGAGGACAGCGCTGCCTCTTCAGTTCCTGCTCTTCTGCTGGCCCTCGTCAAGGACAGCGCCGCCTCTTCAATTCCTGCTCTTCAGCCAACCCTCGTCGAGGTCGTCGGCGCTGCCTCTCCAGTTCCTGCTCTTCAGCCAACCCTCGTCGAGGTCGTCGGCGCCGCCTCTCCAGTTCCTGCTCTTCAGCCAACCCTCGTCGAGGTCGTCGGCGCCACCTCTCCAGTTCTTGCTCTTATGCCAACCCTCATCGAGGTCGTCGGCGTCTCTTCAGTTCCCGCTCGTCGGCCGGCCCTCGTCGAGGACAGCGCCATCTCTTCAGTTCATGCTCTTCATCTCTTAGATATGCTGCTATAGGTTTAGTCTGCT
>JAUMTR010260014.1:0-19276 GCA_032270685.1 Microctenopoma stevenorrisi | reverse complement strand
TTCAAATCGTGTTGGTCCTCTGGGGCCCCCCTTGGCCTCGGGGCCCTAGGCAATTGCCTGCTTTGCCCGTCCGTACGTGGCGCCTCTGGAGGCGGGGCAGACAGTATGTTGTGGCTGACTGAAATCTACCAGCACACATTAATCAGCTGCTACGTAGCTCTTAATCAATACTCATAAGCACTGCATTAAACCTTTGTGGTGCAGCATCAAACATCATTCACGTTCATGTTACGTTGCATAGTCATCCTGCTTGGTGCCCTGTAAGCCTCTTCAATAATCCTTACATGGACTTCATAAATAGTTGTAGGCCATTTTCTTGCACATTTTTGACTGGTACAGTATGACATGTCTGCACATCTGGAATACTGAATTGAATTCTATGTGGCATTGAGCTTTTCACACAAAAAGATAACGCTTATAGGACATATTAACCCCTGTCCTAGAGAAAAGGTTAATCTAAAGTACACAGTATACTTGTCTGTCAAACCCTAACCCTAACTCATTTAAACATATCTTTAAATTGTTTTTATTCTTTAGTTTTTGTTGGCATTTATCTGTTGCGGATTTAAAATACTGGAAATAAAATTTTCACTTAAGGGGATACAAATACATACACAGAACATGTTATTTACTGTGTTACTATCACTATCACATTAAACGTCACAGTACATGTTAGTTACTGTGTGTTACTTTCACTATTACTATACATGTTAGAAAGGGAGGGTTAAGGGACGGACCCAGGAGCACTCAGACACAGAATAGGAGAACCAAGTAAGACAGTTTAATAAACAATACACACAGATCATACATTATCTAAGAATCACTCCTAATGGAGGAAACGGAACAGAGAGGGATTCAACACATAAGTACTAAACCAACAAAACAAACTAAAAATCACTCTTAGAGGCAGAAGAACTTAGTTTGGCGGCAAACAATTAAATATACACACACGAAATACAAACAAAAATCTTTGAATCAAGGACATGATTCAGGGAAACTCTGCATAAGTGTTGACGCTTTATTGTTGATTTAAGTCTCTTTGTGTTAACAACAACAAATGTAGAGAATGACCCAGCATGGACCTAAAACCTAATGTTCTGGTTGCTTGTTCATAAAGTGTTTTAGTACAACAATTCAAAATAAGAAAACTTTCATTTTTATGAGTCCTTTTGTTGCAGTGATTTGTTACAGGATTCTGGGACATTAACAGAATTAAGTTTCTGCAATTCTAATATTTTTCCTTAAAGGAAAGTAGCAATGCATTTCCTGAAACCTTCAAAAGAATTATTACATATGAAAAGATTACAAACTCATGAAAGTAAAGGTTTACAGGTGTCCATGCAGAATGACGTTTGTGTATCATGTTGCAGCTGTCCCTCCATGCTTTCCTCCATCGCTTGCATGATTGCTGCCACCACCAAGTACAGGTACAAAACAAGAAGGCTTGATTAATAAAAATATATAATAAAAACTGAAATTAAATAAAACACGATGATGATGTTCAGGATACTTTCACATACAAGCAAAATGTTCCAATAAGTAAGAAGGGACTGAAAGTTCACACAGAAGCTTCTCAGGTTCAAGGTTAGAGAAACTGTTGCACCTGGATGTGGATTAAATGGAGGCATATGTGTTTGCACATGTGCGTGTGTGCTTACCTTGAGAATCATGCTCCAGTTTTTCTCCAGTACAAACTTGGTAAAGGCTGATTAGGGCCATCCCAAAATGCTTGAAGTTGACGTACTGGTTTAAGGCCAAGCAAAGGTCGGAGGGAGTGCATTCTGATTAACACATTACAAAGAATCCGATGTAGACTTTTCTGCACTAGGGAGACAATCACTATCAGCCAATACATTCTTACGCAAACAGGAATCAGGAAAGGAGGCTATTCATTTTTTCAAACACATTCATAGAGTGTAGGGACATATTACATACTCGTAATATTTGATCCAGTTCAGATAACTAGGTGAAATGTATTAATTTACAAAAAGATTCTTTGGGTCAGCTGTAGTATTTACCACGCCGGCTGCTTCAACAGACCGTTCCTTAAGGTTCACCTAAACGGGTTAGAATTTCTCTGATGCAGACTAATGTGAGACAGCTTCTGGGACTATGATAACTATTACGCTGGTTTTCTGCTGGTCCCCTTTCAAGCAAGGCTTGCCTTTCTAGTCGTAGCAGACATTGGCAGAAGGTATCCACCATTACACCAATAAACATATCCTAGAGAAAGATGCTCATTGTCATGAAGCTGATGAAATAGAGTATCACAGCAGGATTGTGGTTCATGACATGCTACAAAAAATAAAGGAATTTCACATTTTACTATCCATGTGCCTTAAAAGATTTTAATTAGTGACATTGCGTCACTGATTAAAATCATCACTGTAAATCACATATCATCAGTGTGTGGTCAGAAATACATGCTGGTCTACTCCCACTGCATCCACCCCATCATACATAATGTTAACCCAGCCGTCCTTGGATGCATCATGCCAAGATGCATCGTGTTACCGTGCCCATCAGCTGTGTACATCCCTTCCACTATGCTCCATCCACTCATCTTTAGTCAGTACTTGAGGCAGACTGTCAAAGTTGAAGGCCTTTTGTACCCACAGATAGTTGGCCGACAGACATTCTTCTTTGTTGGTGATGTGTCTTACATCCTCACCTACACTGTGGTGAAACTGCCCTTTAAACAACTACAGGATTTCTGTAACACAGAGACAGAGTGAAAGTAGTGATATTTTGCCATTATGCTCACATCATCTCAACTGCATCAGTGCTAGCAGGCTATTACACTATTAATGGTAACAAGAAAGGTGTTCATAGCACTGGGTGAAGCTCGTTTTTAGGACTGGTCAGTATGGGAATAAAAACTTTGTTTATGTGCGTGCACATCACATTCACCTGCAACCCGACGACTCCAAAGAAAATGAAGATGTCGCAGGAAAGGATGAGAATGTTCCTGAACGGTTTAAGAGACAAACACAGAGCATTCACTGCCAGCTTCAGCTTCGGGGCTTGCCTGATCATCCTGGATCACACAAACATAAATGGTTTGTCGCAAGCAGCACATGTACCAACAGACACAAACAGAAGTCAACTGGGATGCTAACTGTCAGGTTTTTCCACCTAAAACACTTATTAAATGCACAAAGAAGAGAGACAGGCAAAGTGAGTCTTTTTCTTGCAAGGAGAACGGATAGAGTGCTCTGCTGAACAACTCCACCAGCTCTGAGCTCTGCCCATCTCCTGTACCTTTTTATTACAAAACATAGATAAGCAAGTTGGTTACAAATATAGCTGAGTCACATTAGAAAAAAGGCAGCTGTGTAAGGGAGGGAACAGGGTGTTTTCTCAGACAAAGTTCCGTTGTCTGATAAATGTTGCAAGTGGTGGGATCGTCCTTCACCTTCGCTGCAGAATGTGTGCTACACTTTTTAATCTACACCTAGAATAAGTAAAGATCAACAAAATAAGTACATGAGATAAAATAGTTTTAAATTGAACCCAACACTAACACACATACAAGGATGGTACGCACCAACAAAAACACAAAACATCTACACATGATGTACCTCGGTGGTGGACGTGTGCGTAGGATGCTCAAAACTTTGAGGATGTCCAGCACTTTATAATGACTTGAAGTCAAAGAGACAAAGATTAACTAATTTACTACAGACAGAACCACCAACAATCCTTCGACAACATTCCAGGGGGTCCGGCAGTAGCTGTCCTTCCCAGACAGGAAACCGAGAACTACGACCTGGTATAAAAAAAGAAAATAATACGTCATTATTAGAAACTATGAGCTACAAGAACACTACGCTTTTCTATTTCCTGTTTACTGGTACATATTTGCTTTTTAACGCTAATATATTGTCACAAACCCAGAAAGTGTTCCCAGAGAAGTTCATTCAGAAGTCTCAGAAATTGTAAATTGAATTCATTGAGTATAAAAAATCTAATTTGCTCTTCGATATTTATGTCATTTCTCAATAACTATATATGGTTTAACAACAAAACTATAATAATAATAATTACCCTCATAAACATCTCTACAAGGAAGACACCACTGAATAAATATTATTAGTGACTAAATAAATAAATATAAATATAAATATAAACTGAATAAATATATTATTATATATTATTATTATTAATAGTATTGCTATTTTGTAGGATAGACAGCTAGGCTTTCTTCTTTGTTCTGTTTGATATTTGTTAGCACGTAGAAAGGAGGATGGCCATTTTGGTTTTGTTGCTTTCTTTGATTTGGCACAACCGCCTTGTCCTCCTCCCTCACCTCTTCGTGTTCAGTTGAATAAACTAAAGCATCACTGTTTCCGCTGTCTTTGGTTCATCATTTCTGGTTGTCTAACGACGTGCACGCCTCACATCTCTCATGGCCAACAACTTATTTCTCATATGTCATTATGGTGCATCCTTTTGCACAACACACTAGTTAGTGCAGCACAGATTACAACTCAGACAGCAGCATAAACATAAATCATATTTTGTCCACTAATTCACAACTGCTCACATGGATGACTCGGGGCTAATTCAGCCTGTTTCTACATCAAGCTCGGAGCATCTCCTCATCAATTCACTGATAGGCTCACCACAGAATTAATTTATCTTATTTGCCAATCACGCTGCTGCCTGTTTCGCAGAAAATCCACAAAAAAACTGGCCCGTGGCATCCGCACACAACGCAACTTTAATTTAGAGGTCAATGTCAGCCGAGGTTCTCAACTATAAGGTGTACGGCTGATCACACTGTACCCATTTCCCTTGCACTGCGCTTTCAGAACCTGCCGACCTCTTGCATCACCCCAAAATGTTTTAGGCCTAAATCTGCCACTGTCTAAATTTTGATCTAGGTTCCTTTTGAACTTCACCCTATTTTGTTAGTAAACAGCAATCACGAAGCAGCATGCAAATGTATTTTGCTCTGCACACCCTTCTCAACTCTACCTGTTAGTGTTTAAACCCCAGTTAATTATTTCATTTTTTCCTTTTCCCACACAAAGAACTTTTAACATTACAACAAGCAGAGCCAGGCCAAATACAGGTCTGGCCCCTCCGGGTTGCACAGGAGCCGTAAAGTGACCGTCCCCTCATAAATTTGTACATATCCAAACAAGCAGAAAGCTGCTTACCTCTTGTCAGCTGGCGAGCAGACAGTCAAACTCCAGCTCCCCTGCAACCACAGGAGTGCGCCAGGGCCTCTCCGCATCTATGGTTGAAATGTATTGTTCGTAGTAGAAATTCTCAGAGACTCTTAGCAATTGGAATAATATAGGTTTATTGTTAAACAGGGAAATTGTAGGAAGACAGAGCAGTACAGATATCTGACATTCGGACGTCCCACACAGATAGTCGAAAGTTGCACATAGCTTCGTGGCCCTGGTACTCTGGTGGGGAATCTGCCATTTTTTCACTCACTTTTCTCTTCATGCCCCTGGTACTCTGCAGAGAGTTTCGTGCCCCTGGTACTCTGCACAGAGCTTCGTGCCCCTGGTACTCTGGTGGGGAATCTGCCATTTTTTCACTCACTTTTCTCTTCATGCCCCTGGTACTCTGCAGAGAGTTTCGTGCCCCTGGTACTCTGCACAGAGCTTCGTGCCCCTGGTACTCTGGTGGGGACTTTGCCATTTTTTCACTCACTTTTCCCTCCGTGCCTCTGGTACTCTGGTGGAGACTACCATATTTTCACTCACTTTTCTCTTTGTGCCCCTGGTACTCTGCGGAGTCTCGTTCGTTATCGGAATTAACCAGACAAATCGCTCCACCAACTAAGAACGGCCATGCACCACCACCCACAGAATCGAGAAAGAGCTATCAATCTGTCAATCCTTTCCGTGTCCGGGCCGGGTGAGGTTGTTGAGTCAAATTAAGCCGCAGGCTCAACTCCTGGTGGTGCCCTTCCGTCAATTCCTTTAAGTTTCAGCTTTGCAACTATACTCCCCCCGGAACCACAAAGACTCTAGTTTCCCAGACGCTGCCCGGCAGGTCATGGGATTAACGCCGCCGGATCGCTAGTTGGCATCGTTTATGGTCGGAGCCCTCTGTTGTCATAACGTGAATCAAGGACCCTCCCCATGGGCCAAGAATTTCTCGGCGCAGAATCATCCACCACAACTTCTTGATAGGTCTGTCCAGAACTCTGTCAAGTGTCAAATGTAAAGTAGAGTCAGAGGTTACTAGCACATGACTCATCGTTGGAGCTCAGTCTTTACCACGGGCCCATTCATCCTCCAGAAGAAGACACAACTTCGTAATAGGTCTGTCCAGAACTCCAGTCTTCGACTTGAGGCGGACCCGCCGAACGAGCCCTCTGTTGTCTCAACAAGTGTCAAACCTAAAGTAGAGTCAGAGGTTACTAGCACATGACTCATCATTGGAGCTCAGTCTTTACCACTGGCCCATTCATCCTCCAGAAGAAGACACAACTTTGTGATAGGTCTGTCCAGAACTCCAGTCTTCATCTTGAGGCTGAGCCGCCGAACGAGCCCTCTGTTGTCATAAAGTGACTCAAGGACCCTCCCCATGAGCCAAGCATTTCTTGGCGCAGAATCATCCACCACAACTTCGTAATAGGTCTGTCCAGAACTCCAGTCTTCGACTTGAGGCGGACCCGCTGAACGAGCCCTCTGAGGATCTTTTTTTTTAGTTCTCCGGTGCATTCAACACTATTCAGCCTGCACTGCTGTTTTTCAGCAGCTTATACATCAGCACCAGTATTGTTACCATGATGCAATTTCTCCATTAACATCTGTTTGTCATGCTCTCTTTGTTCTTTGCTGTTCTGTTGTTCAAGATTCTGACTCTGGACTGGAACATAGTGTTATTCAACGCCATGTCTACCACCTACCCGTGGGCTGCGATTTACTTTGTTGCGGTCATTTTTTTGGGAAACCACATTCTCCTGAATGTACTTGTGGGCATAGTGGTTGACAACTTCCAGGCTGAGGTAAGAACACCTGCCTCAATTTCCTCCAGAGCTAATGACTATTTATTCAAGAACACACAGCCAAACTCCTACAGTATGCCAAGATCTTTTTCCTGTTGTTCCAGCGCAACTCATCTTCAGATGAAGACGAGTTCTTCTCTGCATCTGAAAGCTACACTTCACACAACGTAACCACTGATGAATACTTTTCACAGACAGAAACTGTACGTATGTGGATTCAGGACCTACTTGGTGCTCTGTGAGTTATATATGTGAGAATTTGTTGTTAGTATTGAGAGACAGTGCTTTTTTGTTATCGCATTTTAGTAATTTTCAGTTACTTGACTTTATTCATATAGCCACAAACCACAACAAAAGCCATCACCAGGAACTTTAAAATATGAGAGAAATTTTATAATTGAATGGCACATGATTAAGGTTTTTAGGTCCAAATAACATCAGAACATTACTTAATATTACTGGACATCTAGGCCTTAATGTCTTTTTAAAGACAATTTGGTCAATTGATTTCTGTTGTCTGGCTTTATGGATGAATACAACTGGATGTCACCTGTAAAGCAGTGGAAATTCAGTTTCCGAACTTATTTTTACCTAAGGAAAACCTAAGTGCGCATTATTAGTCATGGTGTTTTCTTTCTCTACACAGACTTAGCAGCCCGCGCCATTGTCAGCATGTGTTTCTCTTCAATTAAAAAAACTAAGTTTGTAGAGTCATGGTGCTCAAAAAGACTAACACTGTCCACAAATAGAAATTGTATGTGTCATATCTTCCAAATTCTGACTGCTGAGTGATACTCGGTGCTCCTCTTCCTCGTTGAGACTGAGTCTAAGAATTTTGGTCAATTACACCAACCTTCCTGCTCCGCTCTATTTATTGTTGAGTCCCTCACCACCACCTCCGTCTACCTCTGGCTCCAGACCATCCACAGTGAATAACTCCACTGATGATGGCTGCATACCTGCAGGAACCAGTGGGGACAAAGTAAGGAGTTATGAGCTATAGTTTGTAAGACTGTGTGTGCAAATTACAATATTGGTTGGAAACAATATCACAGCATGATAAATGATGAGGCAGGTGAGAAATCAGGTTCTGGAAAACTTCGGTCCAAAATGTGTATGAACCTTGTGTGCACATGTACGCCCCTGCAGAGATCTGTGACCTGCTGCAGGAAAGTGCTCCACTGGTGCATAGAACAAGTGAAGACTGGTTGTTTTTGGTGCTTTCCACATAACAGGTATTGTTTACACGCAAACACACAGACACAGACACAGGTAGAGACCCCGGGAAGGGAGTGTGTCAAGTGGCTGATCAGAGGAGTGTCAGGGTCTGCAATGACAGGATATTTTAGTTGAAGTAAATTGAGACAAAGAGTGTAAATAGATATTTAATTGTGTCGGAATGGATACATTTGTACAGCATACACTGCTAGAGTTCAACATGAAACATCAGAAATACATTGAAAATCTGTTGTATTAAAATATTTTGGGGGATTTATTTGAAACACTCTAATGAGTATGGGATTTGAAATTGGGAAACATTTCTTTTTAATTTCACAATTCCCTTGGTTTCCTTTTATTCAGCTATTTGAACTCAATAATGTATGTTTGTGTTTCGATTCCATCAGTTTTACTTTACTTTAGTTTGCTTGGCAGAGGCTTTTATCCAAAGCGAATTACAAGGAGCTACCGCTGTGTGTCTGGCTCAGGGACACGCCTGGTAGGGGATGGATTATAATCTGTCTGACTCCTATAGGAGTCCTATAGGAGTCCTATAGGAGTCAGACAGGATTTGAACCTACAACCTCCTACATCCCAGTCTGACGCTTAACCCATTGAGCTACCAGGCCACAGTTTTGCCAAAGTGTGACCTCTCCTAAGAGATTCAACCAGGTGATTCTGGTCTCTATTCTCTTGAGCAGTATCGCCATTGCGGTGGAGAGGCCTGCAATACAACCTGCAAGCACCGTGAGACACACACAATGAATATGTCATATATGTAGTTTCCTGTATTTTAAAACAAAAAATATACTATTTTGAATAAATGTAATGAAAATGCAGGACATTCTCAAAGTTTTGCGCATCCTACGCACACGTCCACCACCGAGGTACATCATGTGTAGATAAGATGTTTTGTGTTTTTGTTGGTGCGTACTATCCTTGTATGTGTGTTAGCATCCCAGTTGACTTCTGTTTGTGTCTGTTGGTACATGTGCTGCTTGCGACAAACCATTTATGTTTGTGTGATCCAGGATGATCAGGCAAGCCCCGAAGCTGAAGCTGGCAGTGAATGCTCTGTGTTTGTCTCTTAAACCGTTCAGGAACATTCTCATCCTTTCCTGCGTCTTCTTCGTTTTCTTTGGAGTCGTCGGATTGCAGGTGAATGTGATGTGCACGCACATAAACAAAGTTCTTTTGTCTGTCGGCCAACTATCTGTGGGTACAAAAGACCTTCAACTTTCAGTCTGCCTCAGGTACTGACTAAGGATTAGGGGAGAGGAGCAGGGGAGGGATGTACACAGCTGATGAGCACAGTTACATGATGCATCTTGCTGCATTTTATGAAGCCGGTTTGGATTCAGCTTAAAACATCTAGACATTGTCAATTAGTACAGACCCATTCAGGGACAATGGAGCAATGCAGGATGAGTTTTAAACTCCGTGAACTGTTGCCATATTCACATAAGTATAATGAATTATGTGTAAACCTATTACAGAGTGATTAGTGGTATAGATACTAGTTGTATTAAAGACAGGTTCACAGTAATTTTAGTCTTATTCAGGCTCTGATGGCCTTGTTTGTAACGTTCTCCACGGACAGCTGGGTTAACGTCATGTATGATGGGGTGGATGCATGGGGAGTAGACCAGCAGGTATTTCTGATCACACACTGATGATATGTGATTTACACTGATACACGCAATGTCACTGATTAAAATCTTTTAGGCACGTGGATAGTAAAATGTGAAATTTGTAGCATTTCATGAACCACAATCCGGCTGTGATGCTCTATTTCATCAGCTTCATGACAATGAGCATCTTTGTCCTCGATATGTTTATTGGTGTAATGGTGGACGCCTTCCACCAATGTCAGCTACGAACAGAAAGGCAAGCCTTGCTTGAAAGGGGACCAGCAGAAAACCAGCGTTATAGTAGGTGTAATTGTTAGAAAAATTTCTCTAGTAATGATAGAAATTGCTAGAGCTGTAGGTAACTCATATTAGCCTTTAGAAGAATGTAGTGAAGCGTATGCTAATCTCTATTGTCATATTGTGTTTTAACATTCTAATCATATGTAGCCTCTTAGTTGGGATCTATGTTTAGCATTAACTATATATATAGTATACATCTTTGAGTGTTTCATATACTCCCTACCATAGAGTTACGACTCTCCTTTGTTTAGCTTGTCCTTTTCCGACCATCCTATAGTGACGTATGGTGGCCAAGGAGAGTAGATGAAACCCTCTGCTTTCACTCTGTTTTCAGTTTAGCTTATCTCACTTTCTGACTATAAATATGAGCGTGCCCAAACTGCCTGCGAGCAGACACTGACAGACCTTAAGACTGTAAGCTTGTGTGCTCCCTTGCCGGTGAGAAATAAACTGAACACCTTTGGACTCAGATGATGATCTCCAGTGCATTTATTTAACTATTGAGAATATTCCTAACAGTAATAAAAGATCCTGTCTATTTTTGTGTGCATTGCCTTTTAGAGATAAAAATCCCCATGTGTAACACACCTCTGTAACGTCACAGAAAGTTGAAAATGATATTTTATTAACACAGCTGCTCTTGTTAATTGTTTCCTCACAGTGTCATGGGTATGCACCTGTTTGGGTGTCAAAAGACAGATGCTTGAGAGAGACCTCTGCCTTTAAATCAAAATGACGAACTTAACAAATGAAGGAAAAATGGAAGAACTGGACATCCTGGAGTTTACAGAAATTGCTTGTCCTCTGGTCACAGAGTTCATTGACAGGATGACCCCCAAGCAGTGGGGACTATTGAAGTTAGAACCCCATGAAGAGACAAAAGACATTTTAGCACAGCTATTTCTTGAAGTCACAAAATGCACTGCACCAACTGTGATAACTTACCTGAAGAGCCCAAATAGAAAAGTGTCTCAGGAAAAGATTGTGTCCAGACGTGTTATTCAGGTGAAACAACTGAACACAGGATCATTAGGGAGGATTCTGATGAGAAACTTCCCTCAATTGTCTTACTTGAGGAGACAATTCCTCTTGTAGGTTATGGACGATCTACTCCCGAAACCCACAAAGATGATTTGACGCCACAACATAAAATGTCTCATAGGGAATCTGAAATCTGGAATCTCCTCTGTCAGACATGACCGCACAACTTTCCTCAGTTGTCCTATAGGAGGAGACAATTCCTCTTCCACCTCCTGGTTTTTTGGGTGCCTGGCAGCGATCTTGCCCTTTGACCAGCTGTATGCCTTAGGGTTCCCAATGGTGAGTACTGCCAAGAGAATCACATTTATTGCTCGTACCCACATAGGCTATATCCTAATTTGTAAATGTATTGCTCCATAAAAACACTGAAATACCTTTCCACAGTTTTCTATGTCCGAAAACAGAGAGTACTAGAGAGACAGACCATACATACTTACTAAGTTGAAGAATATTAATGTCTCAGAAGACATTTTTTCTCTACATACGCGTCATACTGTCTTTCCAAAATCTGAAGAACGTGCATTTTTAATCACAATTTTCTCTCCCTCAAATTCCACTCTTCATCACAGAACTCCTATCTCCAGCTGCTTAGGGCAGTACACCTGCTCCGCCTCCTGTGCCTGCTTCAGAACGTGGAGCAGAACTCTCACTATCCTGCCGTAATGGTAATGCTGCGGATATCTGTGTTTGTTCTCGGTCTGGTAGCTCAATGGGGTATGTGTCAGACTGGGATGTAGGAGGTCGCAGGTTCGAATCCCGCCTGACTCTTAATCCATCCCCTACCAGGTGTGTCCCTGAGCCAGACACACAGAGCTAGCTCCTTGTAAATCGCTTTGGATAAAAGTGTCTGCCAAGTAAAGTAAGGTTCTGCTGGCACACTGGATGGCCTGCATATGGTCCAAGGAACTCAGGGAAATTGGTGAGTCTGAGGCTTATTTAAAGTCACCGCTTACTGTGACAGAAAAAAACATTTTCTTTCTGAGAATGTTAATTCAGGGTTTCTTTCTGTAATGAGTGTGAAGAGTGATGAGTGATTTTCGACTGATTCAATTATGTTCAGTATAATTTTAGTTATTTACTTGCCTAATGTTTCCATTTCTACAAACAATACTACAGAATATTTTATTATTATTTTATTTTGCCAAAACATTTCATGTGTTTAGTTGTTTTATCCTCCCTCAACTATAAATTAACATGGCTCATCTATTGGGGAAAGTGTTTCCCAACACTGTGGCACTAATGACAGCTGTAAAACCAGATCAAAAGCTGATATACCAGATCTGGTAGCAGTCACCTAACACTGTTTTGTGTGTGTCACTGAAGACCAACAATCAAAAACTAAAAGGGTTTTTAATTCAACAACATCATAATCTTTGTCCTATTATTTACAGAATTCTCTGTTTTTTATTTCTTATAACACCTAGACTGTGACATATTTTAGGGTGGAGAAAACACAGATGAAAATTTTTGCCTCATGCTCTGTCTCCTCTTTTAGGGCGGCTCCATCAGCTGGGCAATCGTCTGGACCAACCCTTTGTTAACATCACGGCAGGTGGCACGTCACTACGCAGCATCTACATCAATGCCCTGTACTTAAGCTTCAGCACTCTGACAACTGTGGGCTTTGGCAACGTCTCTGCAAACACGAATGCTGAACTGATCTTCTCCATCTGCGCTATAATCATTGGCGGTATGTCTGACACCAGGGTACATTCTCCCTCTGGCGTCAGGACAGAACTTGCAAATGATAGGATAGTGATCACAACAAAATGATATATTTTATTTTAAAGTAAGAGTTAAAACTAATAGTCAACTCAAAAGGTTGTGTTTTTTTCTCCATCCAAATTCTTTCAGATTGTAGTCTTTTGTTTTGTACAGCCAGAGACAGTTGATATCAGCTTAAGCTCAAGTGGATAAAATAATTGTGAAATGATTTAATCCTATGTTTTTTAATTCTCACACTGATAAATTGAAAACTAAAATCTGTTCTATAGTCTACAACTCTTCAGCTGTGAATGTTTGTGATCTTTCACAATACATAGGCCCCTGAACACCATCTACAGACATCCTATTAAATTCTTAGGAGGGTAAAAGTTGACATTGCAGTCCATTTTCTATTTACTAATTTCTGTCACACCTCATTACGTGTGTCACACATCCCCAGCTTCTGCGTGACTTTCCTGACCAGCTGAGAGCTGACATCGCCATGCATCTACATAGGGAGGTTCTTCAGCTCTCGGTCTTCAGTGAAGCCCTTTGTGGGTGCCTGCACTTACTTTCCCTCAGTATAAAAACCTTCTCCTGTGCCCCTGGAGATTACCTGATCCGTCAGGGTGATGCACTTCATGACAACTATTATGTGTGCTCTGGGTCACATTATATTATTTGTATTATTGTTTGTATTATTGTCTTTTTTAGGCTTATGTTTATCCATCCATTTCCTTAGTTCCATTTGAGAGTCACCAGTTAACCTGACATGCATAACTTTGGATGGTGGGAGGAAGCCAGAGTACCCAGAGAGAATCCTTGCAGAGATGGGCAGAGAACCCCAGCTGTGAGGTGACCGTGCCACTGTCCACTAAGCCACCGTGGTGCCCCGCTAATGACCTAGAACATCCTAGTTTTATGTTTCATAAAGTGCAGCAACAAGGTGAATATTTGTTGTTTTCATTTCAGGAAAAGGACACCTGATTGGTTCCAACCTGCCAGGGACATTTGGGGTGATGTCCAATGTTGATGTAAAGGCCATTGACTGCTGTGACCTGAAGTATATCCGTTTGCGTGACCTGGGAGAGGTGTTGGCCCTTTACCCTGAGTACCGCCGTGTGTATGCTTCTTTCATCAACACAGACCTCACATACAGTCTGCATAAGGACAGCCACGGTGAGTTATTAAAATACACGTGCGGACACAGAAAATGTTTAAATATGGTTTTCTATTTTAATAGGTAGTTTTAATGATAACATAACTTCAATTTCACAAACCATGGGGCATCATCTTATTCATATATTATTATAGTGTCCATTGGTGACTTGCATTGCATTCTGGACCAGTGACACTGCTGGTATTAAAGAAGGTTTTGTTACTACAATGTACTTACTTAGTGTAAAATATTCAGAAGATTTTAGCCTAAAAAACAACCAAAAAAAACCTTCATTAATCCCAGAGGGAAATTATTTTGGTATGGACTAACAGCTCTTCATTCAAACATATAGAAAGAAAAAGAAGGAAGAACCATAACCAGAAAAGATTAACACCAACAAAAATACTAAATACTCCGTTTACAGATCAAAAATAGGTAATAAAAAGAAATTCAAGTTTTGCATGTCATCGGTTTGAAAACAAATTAAGGTGTTTTCCAACTCTCTCTGCACTTAAAGCTTATGATTAGCTGAACACACCTGATCCAGGCAATCTGCAGTGTTAAGGGCAGACATAGTTGTCAACAAACACGTAGGTTTGTGGCTTTATGTGTATAATGATAATGGTGTTACTTGTGTTTGACAGGCTGTTTCTAGATATGTTTAAATTATTATGACAATAACAAGGTCTAATTTTATCTGATGATTCTGCTCACTGGTTCCATAAGGAAATCCAGCTTCTTGTTGTACTTCTTAACCTGGCATAGTGAGAAACATAATTGATTAATCATCCAATTAGACAACCTGGGCCACATTTTTAATATTTTATACTGTATGAATACAAGAGAAGCTGTAATCCCTCACACTGTGTCTGCTTCTTATTCAGTCTTGTTTTTAGGGTGTGTCCTAATGTGATAAAAAACAGAAGCTCAATGACGCTGAAACCATTAGTATGCTTCATGCTTTTAGAGCATTAAATGTCAAAAGCCTAGGATTTTCATCTTCTGTTTACTCTTATAGTGGCAGTGAATTCAGTGAGTCTTGGGTAAGGGCTGTTTTTTTTTATTTGGGCTGATGTCTTGGCTCTCGATAGAATTGCATAGCAATTTTTTATAAGGGAAACTTATAAACAAAACTGACTTAGGCCAGAAATTTAGCATCAAGTAAAGCAGTAGTGAGTAATCCTGAGTCAATGTTATTCATGCAGTTTTTTTATTCAGGCCTTCAGTACACGTACACTCATTTCATGTTTTATGTTTATTTTGAGTTTCGCCACCCACTGGATCAATTTAAACAGGTTTTTGCTGTCAACAGCACAGTTTGTCTGCTCTGTTCCAAAAAACACATGCGCAAAAAGTACAGCTATTGCAACTGATGATTATTACATTTGATTGTACAAGAACTAAATTGACTTCAATTGTAGTTACGGGGAAATCTGGTGACAACACAGTTACTATTTTGTCATTATTAGTAAATTATAAATGTCATGTTTAAACTCAATTCACTTTCAACTCACTTTATTTACAAAGTAAATCTAATCTAGTACTTAAATATTTGTATAGGTATAAAGTCTATGCAGTGCAGCTTCTTTAGGTCAGTGATGCAAGAGTGTATTTTCCTGACATAAGTCACTCTGTGAAAAAAAGCCAAGATGACAACACCCTACATAAGCAATAATAATGTTACAATGATATCATATAAGAAAGAAGCTAGAGTAGTGGAAAAGTAAAAACCAATGAACAGGTTTTTTGTGTTTTGAATCATGTGACAACGCTGCACTGACAATTAATTGCTGTGGAATGTTTCGGTGGTTTCACCTTCAAAGTAAACTCAAATGTAAATTATTATTCTGCTGTTATAAAGTGTGGACTCTGGTGGTGTATCTTCTTCTTGTCATCTGTGGTTTTTGTTTTTTCATCCTTTTACTCTGGTTTTTTATTTTTTCTACACACAGTCACTCACATGTCTTTATTTCTTATAGTCTATTATCACTAAATACAAACTGATAATCATACACTCAAACGTTTCTACTTTTACAAAATAAACTGTCCAGTTCAGCTGATACAGAGTGAAGAATGTTGTTTAACAGACAGGTTTAGGTTCCATCCAGTCAGTCAGAGGTCTATTAACCAATATTAAAGGTTTAATATAGTAAGCTCCAGGAATGAAGATGGTGGAGTGAGTCCAATAAAATGACCCATGGAAATATCTAATATCACCCCATGACACATCAGCCCCCCTGAAATACACACAAACAAACACACACAGACACTATCACTCAAACCTAACTGAACCTCAAAGCATCAAGACTGGACTGTCCAATTAACACAAACATCCATCAGAGTATTATGTCACATTATGTTCTTTCTTATGTCATGTTTTTGGTCGCACTGTCACTTTTTCTCACTTTGGTTTCTTTCTTTGCACATTGCACACGCACCTTATGTTGTCTGTCAATTCATGTTGTGTATGTATACTGCATGTACCACTGTGCTGCATGCAGCCCCTGTTGCACACTGCACTTTTTATGTGCAACCTATGTTGCCTGGTTGTCTGCTGTCCATAGTCTATTATCTCATCTTGAGACTGTATGTTGCACATAGCACCTTGGCCCTGGAGGGTCGTAATTTTGCTCCACTGTGTACTTTTGTATGTGGTTGAAGTGACGATAAAGCTAACCTTGAACCTTGAACTGACATTGGTAAACCAAGAAGAGAGAGGAAAGGGAATACTAGTTTTAATCTTTCATTTGACTGTTTATAGGAACCTGACTTTTGTCTTTGACAATAGTCTTTAAATGGGTAGATAGGAAGCAATGATGCTTTGTGTAGCAATTAGGTAGAATAGTGCTATATAAATGAATTAATTTATTATCTTTCACTACAATATCTTGGTGCAACAGAGCAGAGTAGTGACTCAGCTATTTATGACAAATAAATGTTTGTGTGTTCTCACAGGTGACTCAGAGGTGTCCTGTTGTGTTTGATACATGTGTGTAAGGAAAATCCAGATCAGAGTTCATGTTGACAAACTGATGATATATTGGAAAAGTATCAATTGCGCAACAATGCGAGATAAAAAGGAACCACCACCAACCTGACAGCACACATTAGAGGTACAAACATTGAACAGAAGGACAATTTACCAGGTGAGATATGTTTAATTTTCTCATTTATAAGACAATAACAATATATATATATAGAGAGAGATTTTTTAAAAACTATAGAGTTTGAAGTTATTTGACATATTTTTTTCATATAGAAATTTGTGTGTGGAGAAGTGACACTGTGAAAATATGAAGACTGTGATTGTGGCTCTTTTGGTGGTGTTGGTTGTGAACCAGAGTGAGTAAACCTAAAAATGCAAGTCTGTTTTACATAATCATTTCTGTCCACCATGATGTTTGGGGCTTATAGATGATAGGTATATATAGCTGTGAAAATACAGAGTTAATTTGTCTACACATTTTTTTTCTTTTCCAGATGAAGGTTTAAGGTGTCGCTGTGGAGGCAAAAAAATCTGTTCCAGCCCCATTGAGACCTGTACTGGTTCAGCTGATGTCTGTGCTAGCATTATTATTACTGCTGGATCCAGTAAGTATAAGCCCGTTCCTAACTATATTGCTGTGACAATTGCTGAGCTAAAAAATAATAATAATAAAATACCAATTCCTCAGTATGACTTTTTTTTATACAGAAATAATTATTTTCACCAAAAACTCATTCAATAATCCTTTATTAAATTTTTCCATTTTGTCACAGTGCCCACCTTTTCCAGGAGTTGCTACTCATCAAGGGACTGCATGCGTCTGAATTATCCTGGCCTGTCATCTTGCCATAGCTGCACGTTTGATCTGTGCAACTGATAAACAACCAACATCATGCTGATCATGCAGTACATCTTCAAAAGAATGAATGCATGAATGTCATGTATCATGAACTGCATGATTTATTACTGTTATAATACAGATAAAAATAAAGAACACTTTTGTCCAACATTGTCTTATTTCACTGTCCAGATAAAAAATGTTCTAATGGCTTTACAGCTGTTTTGATACGTGTATATTCATGTAAGGATTCTTCTCCTTTACATTATTAAAACATAAGACCTTTGTCCTTAAATAAACTATCCTCCAAAGGTTGTGAATAAAGGCCCAGTGTTCCGCAGAGGAAAAAATACTTGCAGTGTGAAAGGAAAAGTCAGTTTAGAGCTGACACAGATGGTTTAAATACAACAGTCTAAAAGAGGTTGAGACCAATGTTGGACATTAAACTGAAAATAGTAAGTGATGGCACCACTCGAAACTTTTTTACTAAAATGAGCAGCATGTATTGGAAAAGCATTTATGATCCAATTATGATAAATAATGATGGTGGTAACAAATGACTCCACAGGAGGGAGTGTGGGACCTGTAGTAAAGTCTGTTATCAGTAGTACTGTCTATGTGACTCTGGGCTCTATAGCCATTCACTTCTTATCTCTTTCTACATATCAAAGCTGGACCCTAATGCAAGACGCAAGAGGGCTCCAGAAGGTGAACAAGGGACACAAATACCAGCAAGCAAAGTAGAACAAGTGTGAACTAAATCTGGGAAGAACAGTTTAGTAAATGAAACCAAGCATGTGATAAGTATCACCTAATAAAACAGCACAATAGCACGTAAACTACTCACAACTAAGACAATAATCTAATCTCTAAGCTGCAATATAAGCAAAGTCAAGTCCAAACAAAGGCAAAACGTTATCTTACATCTTAGTACTTACCTAATACTGAGATCCTTTTCTAGAATCCTTTTTTAGATTTGGATTTTGTTCCACTTTCTACCACATCTTTCAGAGGATTTTCATCTGAAATTTTGACATTTAAGCTACAAATTCGAATGCTAACATATTAACCTCCTGTTTAAAAATATTTGATAAGATTTAAGAAATTTGTTTTTATAATTGAAAGTTTATCATCACGAGATGTAATATAAACTGCACTTTTGGGGATTAAATGGCAGCTCTTCCACTAGTCTGTAAACGAGTGAATGAGAAGCAACACACTGAGTCACACTCACAGATGTTTTAGGTCAGTTGTTACATGGGCTGGGATCATTTCTTATTTCATTTCACACAAAGACTTTTGCTTGTTGTTTCACATGAATGCTGAAGTTTGATGCCTGTATCTCAGGGGTCTCAAACTCAATTTACCTGGGGGCCACTGGAGGCGGAGTCTGGGTGAGGCTGGGCCGCATCAGGATTTC
>JAUMTR010259935.1:0-19301 GCA_032270685.1 Microctenopoma stevenorrisi | reverse complement strand
ATATAAACTGTCAGACTGAGCCCGTGTTGGCAATAAAAAACAACGCAAAACATAAAATAGAATTAGTTGACAATTCAGTTAACAGCGAGAGACATCGATCTTGTAAGTCAACTCAAACTAAAAGTTTAGCTTTTTGTTTGGACGTGAGTCAGTAAAAACATATGTATTCACAATTTTCATACAATAAACAATGACATGAATTAAATTAATACGACGTATAAAGTTAGCTTGAGATAGCTTTTAAACATGATGACTTCTATGAATAAACAATAATTGTGCATCCTTTGTCACCACGATCTCATTCTAAAACATTAACGCCCACAAAACAGTTTAACGTGTACCCTTAACCTTCAGCCTGCTAAGAGCGACCGTGATAGAATTTGCAAACAACTTAGAGTAACCCGGCGTCTAATCCGGATCCAAGCTGTTTGACACTCGATCAATTGTTACTCCAAATATTGAGTGAATCGGATGAATTTCAAAATCTAGGCAGACGACATTTTCAGCAGAAGACATTTTTTAAGCAGGCTAAGTGTTAAGTTCTACTAAACTCGTTAACATTATCATATAGTCACCCAGTCTCCCTAACAGAGTTGTCATTCCCTAACGTCATGTGTAATCTATTAAGTGATGATATAACACTTCTTGGAACATTGTAGAACCATAAATGTAACACATTTCATGGTATATACATCGAAGAACAATCGATTACGTGACTACAAGCAACAGTGTCGAGTAGATTCTGCTACCGATTAGTTTAAACATATTTTATTGCCAAAATTTGTAAACATATATATTATAATTCGTAAATTCGTACATGAACACAAACAGTTTTACAAATATAATAGCAAAAGGGTTGGGCCACAAGTTCTACTAACATTAGTTACGGCCCTCCCAGACTTCAACAAAGCAAATTAAAATATGCAGATCTATATCTTTGAATTCAGTTGACAAATGCATTTCCATGTTTTCTACTTTTTATTAAGACTGCATCTGTAATATGTGCTAGTAAATTGTAAAATACTCATAAAAATTGCTCATTCATTCAGGAGAATTTAATAAATATTTAAATTTATACAAGTTTACTGCAGTGTCCCGTTAACATATACAATTGTCAATCTACAGCTCTAGGGTGAACCATTAAAACTGAGTATTCCTAAATTTTGCCCAACACATCTCCTAGTGAGCACTGATAGAGATCATAGATGTGATCTTACCATGGATTAAAGTAAAATTCTACTGATTTATAATCCATCAATCCTGTAGTCATACCTGCTCAATTTTCAAATGTCTGAATATAAGTTTCATGTTTGAGATATGACAAGTTCTTTTTTGCCTTGTACACTCTAGCCACAAGACCAGTCTGTCTGTCAAACGACATCTCCTCCTAAACGGCTTGACCAATTTTGATAACACTTTACCAAAATGTTCCTTGGGTGGTCCTCTTTCAAAGTTGTTCAAAAAGTTTTATTCCATGCAGAACTCAGGTTGCCATGGCAATGGAAAGGAAAATCTTTAAAGATCAACTTTAAAACTGGTGGCCAGATTTGAAAATAATTTGGCACAAATGTACCTTGTGTGATTCTCTACAAAGATTGTCCAAACTATTTTGATCTGAAAAAACACATGGACTCAGGGGGGCGGAGTCAGTTTTCCTTATATGTATATAGGGAAAACTTTTAAAATCTTATCCTTTAAAACTAGATGCCAGATTTGAAAACAAATTGACACAAATGTACCTTGTGTGACCCTCTACAAAGATTGTTCAAATTACTTTGATAAGTAAAAAAACATGGCCGCTATGGGGAGGAGTCAGTTTTCCCTATATGTTAATGGTGATAACTTAAAAAATCTTCTTCAAGACTAGAGTACTGACTTAAAATTAATTAGGCATAAATATTCCAAAGAGACCCTCTTAAAAGACTGTTCAAATCATATTTACATTACTTTTAAACATGGCCTCCAGGGATTAAGGCTATCAAAGTAAGGTGAGCGCCTCAAGGGCCATCAAGGCCCTCTTGTTAATATGTCACCCCTGATTAGTTTCGATACCAATTCATTTACCGGTACTTGTGATTATGCAAAAAAGTAATTGCAGTCATTTAGAATGTGTTTTTCACAGCATTTGCCAACAAAATAGTTTTTTCATAATTAATCACTATTAAATGATAATTCGTCAATAAAGAGAGGATATTTAATGAGTGTGTTAGCAATAGTGAATTTTGGGTTAAAAATCATTTTGAGTAAACTTAAGCATGGAAGGTGTGTGGTCAGAGCATCAGCCTTGAGCTGTTAAAACCTGTAGCAATTAAGTTTGTGACTGAGTACTGGTTCTGTCCAGGAAACACAGTAGTAAATCAAATGAGATTCTTTTATTTCTACTGATGACAAATAAAACCTTTAGCTCATAGTTCACCCAAGGTAAAGGATAGGGATTATATTTATAAAATATTTTGGACACAGGAAAACTATAATTGGTTATTGGTTAAAACCCAATTATAGGAGATCAAAATTTTCTTAGACAGTTGCTACAGGTTACAACTGGTCATATGCTACAAATGCTTTAGTTAAAAGCAAACTTGGTAGAGTGAAGGTGCAATATATTCCTTCAGAGTTACAGAAGTTTTTAAGTCTGTTGAAAATTACTATTTAAGCATTTTGATGGGGTTTAGAATAATTTCAATTAAATGAAATACACATCAAATGTGTGATAAAAAGCACAGAAAATAATCAGTTTATATGAGATTGTACATATTTCACTTATTATAAAAACTCCAGGAACTTACACAAACTTTGTGGTTTTAGCTCAACTATTCAAAGAATATTGAAAGCTATAACAGTCATTGTCTGTGTCAGTGTTGCCAGCTTGGTTAAGGTTTTGCATGCAATGCCTTTTCTCAGATAACATAAATGCTATTGTCCTGATACTTCACACACTGAGGTAATAACATGACGTTGCCTAGCATGTTCCATAACTCCTGATTAGATTTGGGCTGCATTATTTCCCCATTACGTTTTGTGTTTTCTCAGAAACAATATAATATTTTTTAGCTCATCCGAGCAAGAAATGTGATCGGGGACTGTCCGTCCTTGTGTGTCCATCCTCAACAATTTTTTAAGCATCTTCTCTTCTGAAACTGCTTGGCCAATTTTAACAAAACTTCCCATGAATATTCCTTAGTTAGTCCTTTCCAGATGTGTGTGGCAAAATTGAAGAATACTCAATAGATCATATATTTGTGATCATAGGCGCCTCAGTGGCCGAGTGGTTATAATCATTGATATTAAATGAGTATGTTGAATTGATTCAACAAGTTGGATGAAACAATACATGCTGCAAGCCTCTTGTGAGCGAAATACAGTTTTATCCAACCAGTTTAATAAATTTAATACTGCAAACACACAAATTTGATATTCTATTTATCACAAAAACAGAAAATGCAACAATTTTCTGTTTTCATCACAACAATAACAAAATGAAACATAGTGGCAAGTGGGTTTAAATCTTACATTTTCAAAGTATAGTTCTACACAAAACACAAAAACACAAGACAATTGTTGCACTTATATTAGTTACAGCAAACTTTTCAGGTAAAATAAACAAGTTTTATTTGTTTATTTGGAATTTAACATCATTTTAACAGTATTTCAGTCATATCCTGACGTCCAGCTCATTACAGGTGGAGGAAGACCCCGGGGGACCTCTGTACACTATTTCAGGCACAGAGTGCACCCGGGTAGAACCACTGACCTACCGCAAGCCAGCTGAAAGGCTTCCTCACTTGAAAAATCTGAAGTGCCCAGACCCGGATTCAAACCCACAGCGGTGATGGGCTAAGAGATAATAAACAATTTTCAATTTTATGGTAAACCAATTTTAAGCTCACCTGAGCCAGAGACTCATGGTGAGCTATTATGACAGCCTTTGTTCGTCATCCGTCCGTCAACATTTGCTTCAAATGACATCTCCTCCTAAACAGCTTAGCCAATTACCTTAGGTTATTTTCTTTCAAAGTTGTTCAAAGAATTTGATTCCATGCAGAACTCTGGTTGCCATGGCAACAGTACCAAAAAAACTTTAAAGATCTTCTCCTCCAAAACGAGTGGCCAGATTTGAAAATAATTTGGCAAAAGTGTTCCTTGGGTGACCCTCTACAAAGATTGTTCAAATTATTTTGATCTGTTAAAAAACATGGCCACCAGGAGGCGGATTCAGTTTTCCTTATATGTTTAAAGTGAAAATTTAAAAAATATTCTTCTCCAAAACAAGAGGAGTGATTTGAAAATAATTTGGCACAAATATTCCTTGTGTGACCCTCTACAAAGATTATTCGAATTATTTTGATCTGTTAAAAAACATGGCCGCCAGGGGGCGGAGTCAGTTTTCCTTATATGTATATGATGAAAACTTAAAAAATCTTCTTTTCCAAGACTAGAGGCAAGTTTTGAAATTAATTTTGCATAAATGTTCCTTGGATGACACTCTAAAAATATTGCTAAAATTGTTTTGATGAGTAAAAAAACATGTTCTCCAGGTGAGCGCCTCTGGGGCCATCATGTCCCCCTTGTAGAGAAATACTTTTTTAAATTAAACTCAAAGGTCTCAATGACATCAGAAGATGATATCTGACAATGAAATCATATACATTTGAATATTATATGCATGACAATGCCATATGACATTTATGACACAGAAAAATCTTCACGGTTATGTGATAAACGTGAATATGGACATATTGAAATAGTTGAGAGGGAGTTGGATAAAAGACATGCAGCCGCTAAGTAAATTAATCTTGAACGTTGATATTTGCATTTGTTGATGGATAAAATTAGGTTTGTAAGGCTTATATCATAATTAATGCTACATTTATATATAATTGAGGGGTCCTTTTCACAATCTTCACTCATTCTCCTGAAGCTTTACTCATTCTCGTAAACTTGCAGAATGATAGCCAAGTTCTACATTCTATCTCACAAATGATTAAGAAAAATATTGAATATAATCAAATGTTTCTCTCACTGTCATGAACTAAATTTTATAGTGATTATTGGAAATGGTCAAACGTTTCTCTCATTGTCGTGAACATGTAGGTGACATCCGAGTTCTACATTCTATCTCACAAGTGATTATTTGAGATAGTTAAACTTTTCTCTTATTCTCATAAACATGTACATTATAAGACAGCCAAGTTCTACATTCTATCTAACAAGTGATTATTGGAGATGGTCAAATGTTTCTCATATTCTCATAAACATGTAGATTATAAGACAGCCGAGTTTTACATTCTTTCTCACAAGGGATTATTGGAGATGGTCAAATGTTTCTCATATTCTCATTAACATGCAAATAGACAGCTGAGATCTACATTCTATCACACAAGTGATTATTGGAGATGGTCAAATGTTTCTCATATTCTCATAAACATGTAGATAGACAGCCAAGTTTTACATTCTGTCACACAAGGGATTATTGGAGATGGTCAAATGTTTCTCTCAATGTTGTTGAACATGCAGATAGACAGTCAAGTTCTACATTTAATCGCACAAGTGATTATTGGAGATGCTCAAATGTTTCTCTCATTGTCATGAACATGTAGGTGACAGCCAAGCTCTACATTCTATCTCCCAAATGATTAATTGTAATATTGTATATTATCAAATATTCCTCTCATTGTCATGAACATGTTAAGTGACAGTAAAACTCCTTATTCATAATCAATTTAAGGCTTTGAAGGATGGTCAAATGACTGTTGGTTACAATCAAATTCTATATTAATGCTCACAAAAGATTGTTTTAGATTTTAAATTGCAGATTTATCAAAGTATTTCAAACCATGTTGTTTAAAAAAATATATGGCTACCATTTTCAGTGGAGAGTGTAAGAGCTATCATTGCCTTTTTGTTGTCAATTTGCAATACTCTTCTGACTGAGCTTTACTTTGCCACCACTGCTTACTCATCTCACCACTGCAAAGCTCAAAATAATATGACAACTATGATATAAACATGCATTTTATATACATTATAAATATATCTATATATATAAATTTATTCAAGTCATTGCTGGTGCTGTCAATAGCTGAAGTGACGGTGTTATAGAATATATTGAATAGAAAAAATATCAAACAAAATATATTAGAATGAGAAATATCTTTGTCATAGAAATTGCCTTTGATAAGATCCAGAAAATTGCTCACCATCTATACACAATGAAAATGACGTTTTGTGGTTTGGAATAACAAAGCATAATTATTGGGATAAAACCATTTTGAGTAATCCTATGCATGGAAAGTGTGTGGTCAGAACATCAGCCTTGAGCTGGTGGGACCTAAAGCAATTAGTTTGTTACTAAGTACTGGTTCTATCCAGGAAACACAGTAGTAAATCAAATAAGATTCTTTAATTTCTACTGAAGATAGATTAAAACCTTTAGCTCATAGTTCACCCAAGGATAGGGATTATGTTTATGAAATATTTTGGAAACTATAATTGGTTATTGGTTAAAACCCGATTATATGAGATGAAAACTTTCTTAGATAGTTGCTACAAGTTACAACTGATCATATGCAACAAATGTTTTAGTTTATAGCAAACTTGGTAGAGTCAAGGTACAATATATTTCGTCAGAGCTACAGAAGATTTTTAATCTGTTTAAAATTACTATACATTTTGATCAGGTATGGAACAATTTCAATTGAATGAAATTCACTTTCAATGTGTAATAATTGGCATAAAACAAGTCAGTTTATATGAGATTGTACATATTTCACTTATTATAAAAACTCTAGGAAATTTCACAATTTTTGTGGTTTTAGCTGACTATTCAAAAAATATGGATAGCCATTAAAGTCAGCGTCTGCATCAGCTTTGCCAGCTTGGTTAAGGTTTTGCATGCAATGCCTTTTCTAAGATACCATATATGCTATGCCCCAGAAACTTCATAACATGACCTTTCCAGGCAAGTTCCTTAACTCTTGATTGGATATGGGCTAAATTACTCACCCTTTTTGGACTATAAAAGTTATGTTAAATTTTGCGTCCAAGGCCTTTTCTCACAGACTATATATGCTACTACCATGAAACTTCACAAAGTTATACGAAGTCATAACATGACCTAGTTGACGAGTTTCATAACTACTGCTTGGATTAAGGCCAATTTTTTATCACCTTTTGGACTTAGAAAGTTTGGTTAAAGTTCTGCATGCAAGGTCTTTTCTCAGAAACTATATATGCTGCTGCCATGAAACTTCACACACCTATCCGAGGTCATCACATTACCATGTTGGTCAAGTTGGATAACTCTCATTGGATATGGGCTGAATTATTCCCTTTTTTTGGACTTCAAAAGTTTGGTACAAGTTGTGCGTGCAAGGCCTTTTCTCAGATACCATGTATGCTAATGCAATGAAATTTCACACATGTATCTGAGGTCATCACATTACCTAGTTGGGCAAGCCCATAATCCTAGATTCAATTTGGCCAGAATTATTTCCTCTTTTTGGACTTGGAATGTTTGGTTAAAGATTTGCATGCAAGACCTTTTCTTAGAAACTATATATTCTTTTGCTTTTTGACCTAACACACATATCCAAGTTCCATAACTCTTGATTGGATTGGGGCTTAATTCCTTCCCCTTTTTGGACTTAGTAAGTTTAGTTAAAGTTTTGTGTGTAGTGCCTTCAAACAGAAACCATGTATGCTATTTCATTGAAACTTCACACATGTTCTTAAGGTTATTAAATTACCTAGTTTGACATATCCAATAACTCTATTTTGAATTTGGCCAGAATTATTTCCCTTGTTTGGACTTAGAAAGTTTGATTTAAGTTTTGCTTGCCAGGCCTTTTCTCAGACACTATATATGCTTTTGCATTGAGACTTTACACACTTATCAGAGGTTATCCCTTGTTCAAATAAGACAAGTTTGATAACTCTATAGACTGTTTTTAGCTTGAATTATTTCCCTTTGTGTCAAAATGCTGAATAGTTGAGCTCGCTGTCTTAAGGACAGCTCTTGTTTTTCTCATTATTGTTATTATTATTATGAAAAATGACTGCCTCAATTAATTTGGATCCCATTCTCCTATAATGTTTTGTTAATTTATGTACCTGCATGTGTATTTTGAATATGATCAAGTACTGCAGTGTCTTTTTTCTTGAATTTCCCTGACAGCAGGCTGTTTTGTATGAGGGTAATCGGAAGCAACTCATGTCACCACACTTTGTAAATTTCTCTTGTAATAAAAGGATATCAATATTTCTTCTCTTCTTTTCTTCTTATAGCTTATCAACAGATGCACTAAAGTTTAATGCATTTTTGGATGCCATTGTCAAGATGTTAGTATAATATTAATAGGGGAAATTGAGTTGAATGTTTTCTGTAAAGGGGGGGGGGGGGCTAAAAGTGTTAGGAATTTGGATGGCATTCATTAAAAAATCAGTTGGATGACAGTGATAAAAAAGATTTTAAAGGGAGTGAAATAAATGCTTTTTGGTGTCCTTATGACAGATATAGCAAAATCTCTATTAGGGAATAGATGAGTTGAGAGTAGATGAAAGCTTAGAGGCATTTTGATGGCAGTGATGACAAAGTTTGAAAAGGAAGATATTGCTGTGAATGTTTAATGTGTTGATGCTTTTGTTTGTTTATTTGGAATTTAAAGTCGCTTTAACAGTATTTCAGTCATATCCCGACGTCCAGCTCATTACAGGTGGAAGAAGACCTCGGGGGACCTCTGTCCACTTTTTCAGGCACAGAGTGCATCCGGGTATAACCGCTGACCTACGCATGCCAGCTGGAAGGCTTCCTCATTGAAATATCAAAAGTTTCCAGACTGGGATTTAATTTATAAATTTTGTAAAAGGAGATAACCCTGTTAAGTGTTTGGATTGCATTTCTGTAAAAGGAAATACTTCTGTCAGAGTATGTGGTATGGGGCTTTTGGATGCAGTGCTAACAAACTATGTCAATGGAGATAATTGTGTGAGGCATTTGGATGGCAGTGCTAAAACTATAATTATGTGAAGGGGTCATAATGCTGTGAGGCATTTGGATTGCACTGGTAAAAAATATAATAATGTGAAGGGGACATAATTCTGTGAGGCATTTGGATGGCAATGGTAAAAAAGATAATTATGTGAAGGGGACATAATGCTGTTAGGCATTTGGATGGCACTGGTAGAAAATATAATTATGTGAAGGGGACATATTGCTGTCGGGGTAAATGCTGTGAGCTGTCAGAGTAAATGTGTGAAGCTTTTGGAAGGCAGTGACAACTGAAGGCTTTGGAAGGCAGTGACAACAATGTTTATAAAGTGAGTAAATGCTGAAAGTTTTGAATGGCAGTGATAACAAAAGCTGTGAAGTGTGATTGTGCTGGGAGAGTAAATGCTGCAAAGGGAGTAAAATTAATGTGTTGAGGTGTTTGATGACAGTCATGGAAAAATATGTAATAGGTAGTTGATGCTGTGAGAGTAATTGTATGCTGTGATGCTCTTGTATTGCACTGATAACAAAATCTGTAAAGGTAGATATTGGTCTTTTGTTTGTTTGTTTGTTTTGGAATTTAACTTAGCTATAACAGTATTTCAGTCATACTGGGACGTCACAGCTGGAGGAAGACCCCGGGGGACCTATGTACATTATTTCAGGCACAGAATGCACCCGAGTAGAACCAATGACCTATCACAAGCCAGCTGGAAGGCTTCCCCACTTGAAAATTCCGAAGTGTCCACACAAGGATTCAAACCCACAGCGGTGAGGGGCTGAGAGATTGCAAGTCAACGACTATAACCACTTGGCCATGGAGGCCCTAGATATTGGTCTAAGGCATTTGGATGGCATTGATAACAATTTATGTAAAGGAAAATAATGCTGTAAGTGTAAATGCTGTAATGCTTTTGAATGAAATTGATTAAAAAGTAAGTAAAGCATTTGTAAGACTTTAGGATGGCATTGAGAACAATATATGTAAAGGGAGAAAAAGCTGTGTGTTTGAATGCTTAAAGGCTGTTGGATGGCAGTGATAACAAATTATGTTAGGCAGATTTTGTTCTTAGGAATTTGGATGGCATTGATTAGGATATATATTTAAAGGGAGGTAATGCTGTGAACGTGAATGTTGTTAGGCTTTTGGATAGCAGTGATAACAATATTAATAAAGGGAGATAATCCTGTGAGTGTTAAAACTGTATGGCATGGTATTAATAACAATCTATGTAAAGGGAGATGATGTTCTGTGTGTAAATGCTATTAGGCTGTTGGAAAAAAATGCTAACACTATATGTAAAGGGAGACAATGCTGTGAGTGTAGTGCTATAAGGCTGTTGGATGGCAGTGATAACAAAGTATGTTAGACTGATATTTTTCATAGGAATATCGTGAGCACTTATAACAATATACGTAAAGGTAGATAATGTTTTGAATGTTAATGCTGTTAGGATTTTAGATGACAGTGATAAGAATATAATTATGTTAAGAGAGATAAGGCTGGGAGTGTAGTGCTTTTTGACTGTTGGATGTCATAAATAACAATATGAATAAAGGAAGATAATGCTGTGAGTCTGAAAGCTATGAGGTTTGTGGATGGCAGTGATAACTATATATGCAAAAGGAGATGATGTTGTGAATATGAATGCTATAATGCTATTGGATGGCAGTGATAAAAATATATGTAAAGGGAGATAATGTTTTGAATTCTTTAAGGCTGTTGGTTGACAGTGATAAAAAAGTATGTTTGGCAAATATTGGTCTTGGAATTTGGATGGCATTCTGAACATAATATTTATGTAAAGAGAAATAAAGCTGTGAATTTGAATGCTATAAGGCTGTTGGATGGCAGTGCTAACAATATATTTAAGGGGGGAAATAATTTTGTGAATGTGAATGCTGTGAGGCTTTTGGATGGCATTGGTTACAATATATGTAAAGGTAGTTGATGCTGTGAAAGTAAAGAGCTACCTTCAGGAAATGGGGTATACAGCCCTGTAAAAAGACAATTTTTAGATGCTGAAATTTTGCAAAAACAGTTTTAAATCTAGAAGAATTGACCTGTTTGCTAAAAATCTGTGCTAATATTTATTTGTTAATATTTCCTTTTTCATTGAATACACTGACTGAAACATAGGTAGTAGGTAGTTAAAATTGCTTGTTTTCCGCCAAATTGTTTTTGGAAAATGTGTTTTTAGATATGAAGGCCATCAACCGACACTAAGATTTTTTGTGAGTAGGACGTGAAGTTGATTCTAATTACTTAGTGAAAATTTCATGATGTTGAGAGTGGGACTTCATAGTTAAATATAAAGAAAAAGTCAGAAAAACGTAGGCAAATTTTAACTGTATTTCACCCATGTCGGTCATTACTTACATACATTTAGAAGTTGTGTGGCCACATAACTGAATAAACTATATTAGTAGGGAGAGGAAAAGATACTATACTGATATTTATGCATTTTCGATCTGATATACAGCAACAATTTATCGAAAATCAGTATTTCTATCGTTTACTGTATGTCATATAGTCAAATTCAGATACTATTTCTTGGTACTATAACCAGTGTTCTGGTACATGTTTTGGTACTACCCTGTACTAAATATCCGTCAAACAATTTGTGTGATAATTTCTTAAAGTTTGTTTACTCTATATAATAACAAAAATCTCATACAGAGTGGAAAAACACTTTTTGATTAACCTATAAGTGGTTGAGGTACCGGGATGTTTACTGTGACCGTATAAAGAAGGTGTATCTCTAAGGGGCAAAACTCAGAAAGATAAAACGTCATTGACGATGTCCAAATATTTCAAAGAAATGTTAGAGTGGTCAAAGAATTTACTGACGGATATGAATTAAGTCAGTAATTATCTTCTTATTTAATGATTCTTTTGTGTGTAATTTACACAACACTTCACATTTTGTAAATGTAGAATGTAAAAATCATCTCCCGTTGTGATGCAGACGTCCACTTGGCAATTAAGATGATCTATTGCCTTGAAGCATTCAGGTCTCTTTTTTATGTTAAATTGTTATTCAAATTGAATTCAATGAAAAGAAACTGATACATTATAGAAAACATGCCTTTGAAATGATTTATTTGATTTGTTTCTCCTAATTTATGCAATGAATATTATAAACCATGGCGCCATTTTAAGGATGGGACCGTGGTGTAAGGGATGCACCGTCTGACTGCCATTCTATCAGTCCTGTTTCAAAACTAGTGTCTGGAATAACTTTTTTTTCAAAATTATTAACATAGTAGATATATATTATTCTAAATGTAACTTGGTATTGAATTTCTTCTAGAAATTACTGTAAGATCATTATACTATTCACTGAATTTGAAATAACAGAGTGAAAGTTATTACCATGGTAACAATAATTCTGATATTACATTGCTATTTTTGTTATAAACAAAAGACGACCGTCTGATCAGCATCCAGTACACCATTTTCTGACTCTATATAATGATTGCATATTTACAAATTGCAATTAATTTGGTAAAATGCAAAAAAGGCTATATTACTTTAAGTTGCCATAGTAACCATAGCATTTGAATTTAAAGACAAAAAAGTTTGTTTTGATAATACCCCAGTATGAGTTTCATATAACAAAGTTTATAAAAGAAAACCAAACGGCTATTTTTCGCCTTTCGTTGAGCTACTTCTTTATGCTGTGAGGCTTTTGTATTGCAGTGATAACAATATTTGTAAAAGCAGATATTGATCTTAAGCATTTGGATGGCATTGATAACAATAGATGTAAAGGGAGGTAATGCTGTGAATCTGCTTTTTGGCTGTTGAATGGCAGTGATAACTATATATGTTAAAGAAAATAATGCTATGAGTGTGGATGCTGTTAGGCTTTTGGATTACATCTTAAACAATATATGTACAGAGAAATTATTTTGTGAGTGTGAATGCTATTAAGCTGTTGGAAAGCAGAAATAACACTATATGTAAAGGGAGATAATGCTATGAGAGTATATGGTGTTAGGCATTTGGATGGCAATATATGTTTAGGGAGATAAAGCTGTGAGTCTGAATGCTATGAGGCTTTTTGATTGCAATGATTACAATATATGTAAAGGAAGATAATGCTGTGAGTGTGAATGCTGTAAGGCTTTTGGAATGTATTTATAACACTGGCCTGTGAGAGCCTTGACTTTTTAATAAACTCTTGGAACTCTTGAAACAATATATTTCAAGAGAGATAATGCTGTGAGTGTGAATGTTATTTAGCTGTTGGAAAGTAGTGATAATCATATTTGTAAAGGGAGATTTTGCTATGAGAGTATATGCTGTTTGGCTTTTGGAATGACAATTATAACATATATGTATTAGGCTGTTTGATGGAAATGATAACAATATATGTAAAGGGAGAAAATGCTGTGAGTGTGAATGCCCTTAGGCTGTTGCATTGCAGTGGTAACAAAGTATCTAAAGTCAGATAATTGTGTAAGGCATTTAGATGGCAGTGATGACACTATATACATAACGAGATAACACAGAAAATGTAAAATAATGCTCTGAGACTGTCTGATTGCCCTGACAATAGTATCTATAAAATAGATAATGCTCTATGGCATTTGGATGGCAGTGATAAAAAATCTGTTTAGGGAGATATTGCTGTAAGTGAGAATGTTGTTAGGATGTTGGATGGCAGTGATATCAATATAGTTTTCTTAAAGGCGATTTGTCTGTAAATATACAAAATGATGTGAAGATCTGTTAAGGGAGATAATTCTGTGAGACTTTTGGATGGCAGTGGCAACAAAGTATGTTAAGAGAGATAAAGTTTTGAGGCATTTAAATGATAAAAAGATCTGTAAAGGAAGTTTTTGCTGTGAGGAGTTAATGCTGTAGTGATGGCAAACTCTGTTAAGGGAGGTAATTCTGTGAGAGTCAATGCTGTATTGCTTTAGGTTGACCATTAAGGCTTAGTTTAAGGGGAAAAATGCTGTGAGATGTTTGGATAGTAGAGGTAACAAAATGGGTAAAGGGAGATAATGCTATAAGATTAACTGTTTTGAGACTTTTGGATGGAAGTGACAACATAGTCTGATAAAAAGAAGTAAATGTTGTTTGGTTTGGATGGCAGTGATTATAAAGTGCATAAAGGGAAATAATGTGATGTGTATGGATGGCTGAGATAACCATATTTGTAAAGGGAGATAATTCTATGAGACTATATGCTGTTAGGCTTTTGTATGGCATTGATAACAATATATGTGAAGGGAGATGATGCAGTGAGGAGTATGGATTGCATTGATAACAATATATATTTAGGGTGATAAACAGTTTGTGTAAATGCAGTGAGGCCTTTTGATTGCTTTGACAGCAAAGTCTGTAAAGGAAGAAAATGCTGTAGTGATGACAAATCAGTTAAAGAAGATAATACTGTCAGAGAGTAAATGCTGTTTGATAAGGGAATAAATGCTGTAAGGTGTTTTGATGGCAATGGTAACAAAAAGCGTAAAGGGAGATAATGCTGTAAGAGTAACTGTTGTCAGGCTTTTGTATAGAAGACAAGTCTGTAAGAGGAGTAAATTCTGTTAGCTATGGTCTGAATAATAAAAAAAGTACCGGGAGTACATGCTCCAAGAATTCTTGTGGCAGCAAAAATGTTTATGAAATGTGAAGTAACATGTCAAAAAGAGTTTTTTTGGCAGCAATAAAGATTCAGAAAATTGCCTACCTTCTATACACAATGAAAATGACATTTTGTGGTTTGGGATAACAAAGCATATTGAAGCATGATTATTATAATAAAAATCATTTTGAGTAAACTTAAGCATGGAAAGTGTGTGGTCAGAGCATCAGCCTTGAACTGCTGCAACCTGAAGCAATTAAGTTTTTTACTAAGTACTGGTTCTACCCAGGAATAAGATTCTTTTATTTCTAATGATGATTAATTAAAACCTTTAGCTCATAGTTCACCAAAGGTTAAGGATGGGATTATGTTTATTCAATATTTTGGACACAGGAAAACTATAATTGGTTATCGGTTAAAACCCAATTATAGGAGATCTAAATTTTCTTAACAGTTGCTACAGGTTATAACTGATCATATACCACAAATGCTTTAGTTTATAGCAAACTTGGTAGAGTGAACGTGAATATATTCCTTGAGAGCTACAGAAGCTTTTTAGTCACTTAAACATTTTGATTGGGCTTGGAACAATTTCAATTGAATGAAATTCACATTGAATGTGTGATGATTAGCATAACAAATTGTCATTTTGTATGAGATTGTACATATTTCACTTATTATAAAAACTCCAGAAACTTACACTAACTTTGTTGTATTTAGCTTGACTATTCAAAGTGTTGCCAGCTTGGTTGAGGTTTTGCATGCAATGCCTTTTCTTTGGTACCATTAATGCCATTTCCCTGAAACTTCACACACTTATCCTAGGTCATAACTTGACATTGCTAAGGAAGTTCTATAACTCTTGATTGGATTTGAGCTGAATAGTTTTCCTGTTTTGGACTTAGAAAGTTTGGTTAAAGTTTTGTGTGCAAGGTCTTTTCTCAGAAACTATATGCCTTTGCACTAAAACTTCACACTTATCCCACTTATCACTTAACCTATTGTGACAAGTTCCATACCTCTTGATTGGATTTGTGCTGCAATATTCCCACTTTTTGGACTTAGAAAGCTTAGTTCAAATCTCACATGCAAGGCTTTTTCTCAGAAACTATATGCTTTTGCATTGAAACATCACACTTATCTGAGGTCATCACATCACCTTGTATGCCAAATCCTATAACTCTTGATTTAATATTTGGCTGAATTATTTCCTCTTTCTAGACTTAGAAAAAAATTGGTTAAAGCTTTGCATGCAAAGCCTTTTTTCAGAAATCATATATGCTATAACCAATATTCATCCAAGGTCATAATTTGAACTTGTAAAACAAGTTAAATTACTCTTGAGTTTGCTTAAAGTGGTGTGTGCAAGGCCTTTTCTCACATACCATGTATGTTATTGAATTGACACTTCACACATGTATCTGAAGTCATCAAATTACCTAGTTGGACAAGTCCCATAACTCTAGATTCAAATTTGGTCAAAACTATTTCCTCTTTTTGAGTTTGGTTAAAGTTTTGCGTTGAAGGCTTTTTTGCAGAAACTATATATTCTTTTTCTTTGAGACTTTACACACTTATCTGAGGTCATAACATCATAACATGTGATTACATTTGGACTTAATTACTCCCCTTTTTTGGACTTTGGTTAAAGTGCCTTTTCTCAGAAACCATGTATGCTATTGCATTGAAACTTCACACTTGTTTTTGATACCATACCTAGTTTGACAAGTCCCATGATAACCATAGTTTAAATTTGGCCATAACCACAGTTTAAGTGTGAGAAATTTAAAGAGCAGTAATTAGAAAATTTGTTAAAGGGAGTAATTGCTGTGAGGCGTTTGAATGGCAATAATAATGATATCTGTAATAGGGATAAAATGCTTTGAGGCATTTGGATAAGAGTATAATCAAAATCTTTAAAGCCCAATTTTGGCCTGGGGTGTGCCTATGTAGCACAATAATTTTGACCTCTGCTTAACCCTGGCATGATCATTAGAGGCTACTTACAGGTTTTGAGCATGAATCTGGAGTTTCTGCATCTCAGGTATTATGTTGTTGGATCCATACCCCATATGTTTTCTCGATGTAAATCAGAAGTGTATTCAACAATTTTTTTCCTGAATGGCGCTATATAACCTATACAGTGTTGCAGTGCCGTAAAACCCAACTCAAATAAACAGACAAAAGTCTTTAAATGGAGTATAGTGCTGTGTTGTGTGTGGGTTGCAGTGATTGAAAATCTGTAATAAGGAATAAATGCTGTGAGGTATTTGGATAGAAAAACTAACATAATCTGAAAGGGGAGAGTATGAGAGTAAATGCTGTGAGGAGTTGGGATGACAGTGATAACAAACATTTAAAGGGAGTAAGATAAATGCTTTAATGTTTTCTAATGTCAGTGATAGCAAAATTTGTTATAAGGATTATATGATGTGAGAGTAAATGAATGCTTACTATGGCATTTGGATGGCAGTGATAAAAAAAATGTTAAGGGAGATATTGCTGTAAGTGAAAATGTTGTTAGGATGTTGGATGGCAGTGGTAAAAAATATAGTTATGTGAAGGGAACATAATGCTGTGAGGCATTTGGATGGCAGTGGTGAAAATATAACTATGTGAAAGGGACATAATGCTGTGAAGCTTTTGAAGGGCAGTGGTAAAAATAAACAATTATGTGAAGGGGACAAATCGCTGTGAGTCATTTGGATGGCAGTGGTAAAAAATATAATTATGTGAAGGGGACTAAATGCTGTGAGGCATTGGATGGCACTGGTAAAAAATTAAATTATGTGAAGGGGACATATTGCTGTGAGGCATTTTGATGGCAGCTATAAAGATATAATTATGTGAAGGGGACAAAATGCTGTGAGGCATTTGGATGGCAGTGGTAAAGATATAATTATGTGATGGGGACATAATGCTGTGAGGCATTTGGATGGCAGTGGTAAAAAATAAAATTATGTGAAGGGGACATATTGCTGTTTAAAAATATAATTATGTGAAGGGGACATCATGCTGTGAGGCATTTGGATGGCAGTGGTATAAAAAGTATAATTATGTGAAGGGGACATTATGCTGTGAGGCATTTGGATGGCAGTTGTAAAAAATATAATTATGTGAAGGGGACTAAATGCTGTAAGGCATTGGATGGCACTGGTAAAAAAGAAAATTATGTGAAGGGGACATATTGCTGTGAGGCATTTTGATGGCAGCGGTAAAGATATAGTTATGTGAAGGGAACATATTGCTGTGAGGCATTTGGATGGCAGTTGTGAAAATATAACTATGTGAAAGGGACATAATGCTGTGAAGCTTTTGAAGGGCAGTGGTTAAGATAAATAATTATGTGAAGGGGACAAATCGCTGTGAGTCATTTGGATGGCAGTGGTCAAAAATATAATTATGTGAAGGGGACTAAATGCTGTGAGGCATTGCATGGCATTGGTAAAAAATAAAATTATGTGAATGGGACATATTGCTGTGAGGCATTTTGATAGCAGCGGTAAAAATATAATTATGTGAAGTGGACATAATGCTATGAGGCATTTGGATGGCAGTAGTAAAAATATGATTATGTGAAGGGGACATAATGCTGTGAGGCATTTGGATGGCAGTGGTACAAAATAAAATTATGTGGAGAGTAAATGCTGTAAAGGGAGTAGAATTAATGAGTTGAGGTGTTTTGATGGCAGTCATAGAAAAATCTGTGAGGCTTTTGGATTACAGTGGTAGCAAAAATCTGTAAAGGCGAATTTAGTCTAAGGCATTTGGATGGCAGTGATAACAATACAGTCAAACTTGGAAACCTCGAGCACAGATCATTTGAGAACCCCGGATCATATGAGTTACTCGGTAAGTCCCGGCCTTTTTCATGCTAATTTGCCTCGGATCAGTCGAGTATGGATGACTCGAGCATGTGGTAATACTGGAGCTATTTAGCTGGTTCTGCTAACGTGTTTTCAGTACTAATTGACTTCAATTGTTCAAGCCTACAGAAAATGGCAGAGATGTGAAAATTCTTTCGAAAAAAATCCAGTCACTCAGATAATAGGAAGACACCTGCAGTTGTCTACCAATTGTGTATTAAACAGATTGTGTTCACCTTATTGGTAAAACCTGTTTGTTCTTATTTGTTCTTTATAAACGTAAAAACTTTAATGATTTGGTATGCAGTTTGTACGAATAAATATTTATGTCTTCCCGGTTACGGGGGAGACATATTGATTTTGTGGTTTCCATCTGTCCTTTCATCTGTCCATCCGTCTATCCCTCTGTCCGTCAGTCTGGATTTGTTTGTCCGGACCATAACTTAAAGATTTCTAAACATAATTAAAAATTATTTCACATATGCATTCCTCACCATAAGGCTGTGTGGCATGGGCAAGACTCAGGTCTGCACCTCAAAGGTCACAAATGTCAACATTGGCTCAAATTCAGCTTGTCCTGACCATAACTCTGAGGTTTCTCTATGGAATTTAAAATCATTTCACATATGCATTGTTCATTATCAGACGGGCAGTGTGGCATGCACTAGACCCAGGTCAGTATCTCAAAGGTCAAGGTCACACTTGGAGGTCAAATGTCAACATTGGCTCAAATTGAGCTTGCCAGGACCAAAACTCTGAGGTTTCTCAACAGAATTTTAAATTATTTCACATATACATTCCCCATCATCAGTCGGTGTCATGGTATATTGACACATTAGTGGGGTTAAG
>JAUMTR010259904.1:0-19314 GCA_032270685.1 Microctenopoma stevenorrisi | reverse complement strand
TAGCTGAGGAGCGCAGGCTTTCAGCACCCTGGGGCTGACTCCGTCTGGCCCTGCAGCTTTTGTGGGGTGGAGCCTGGTGGAGCCTGGTGGAGCCTGGTCAACTCTCTCTCTTCACTCGGAACTGAGCTTGTCCCTGTTGGTTCAGGTTCTGATTTTGACTCCACTGTTTTCCACCTTAGATTCTGGGAACTGGGAACTAAATGTATCTCCAGGAGTAGTATTCACATATTTTAGGTGTGCTGTGCCCTTCAAGTTCTGGTTCTGGGATGTTCCAGGTTTAGGGGTGGTAAGTGCAACTGAAAAGAGTTGGGTGATGTCACCATACTGCTACCTGATAACCAAGGCTTCCTGGGTTAGGCTGGGGTTTAGGTTATTGAAGGGAAAATACTCTCACATTGTTTTTATGTGTCAGCTCTGAGGCCACAACACGGCAGCAGTAGTATACTATGGTTTTATTTTGAGAACTAGATTCTAGTTGTTCCATGATGTTACCTATTCATGCCAGAGAATGTGCACGGCAGCAGTACTCTAAATCAAGAGGTGACTCAAGTTATAATACACAAGGTATTTTCATACAACAAGATAAACATCTAACATTTATTTATTATTTACTGCTGAGAGGGTGTGTGCAAATGTTTGTTTGTCATTCAGCAGTTGCTATGCTTGCAAGGTTTGCACTTTGAATGTAGGTTGTAGTTGTGGCCACGTCTTCCTTAAAAAAGAGGTTGCTAACCTCAGAGGAACACAAATAGCATGACAGCACAGAACTTCATCATAGCTTTTAAGCAAGAAAAAAAGATGTTACTTCTTGCAAATAATCACATCTGTCCATAAGAAGCCTACAGTATTTCTGCAGCAATCACTTTAACTTTCTCGTTTCTCACAGTACTAAAACTGTGACTTAACAGAAATCTTTCTATGTCTACTGCATCTCTGCAGATTGAGGAGTTTCGGAGGCTGCGGTCCCATGTTAAAGGTGCAGAGCTGCCAGAGGGGAATGATGGGATACTGGGGGACAACTTCCGTCCTACCCAGCCACTTAGTGACCGGACAGTTCAGGCCGCCTTCCAGTGACTCTCGCTTTCCACTGCCAACGTAGAAGAAGTGAGGGACCCTCACATACAAGTACAGCAGGTGACAGTGTTACACGTTTTTAACACAGGTAGTAAGTAAACAACCTCAATATATCCAAACAGCGATGTTTCAAGGATCCTAACTGTATTTATGGTAAAGCTAATTTAGGACATGCTTTAATGTGTTATATAGGATAGTAGGGTGAAATACCTTAACTTGGTGTCAAGACTTGCTCCTGCTCCAATTTTAAAGCCACAACAGGGAAAGTGAAATCCCGTAGATCACCATCACACGTACTTAAATAAATAAAATGAATGCAATCTGCTCCTCCTATTATTTTCTCTCTTCTCGTCTGCTCTGCTTAGCTCAGAGCTTAAAAGCCCAGCCCCTTGGGTAATAACCTTAGAATAATGCAATAAAGAAGTGTGCCAGCCAAGCAAGAATAGTTGAACTTCTCTGATTGGTCAGAAGGGTAAGCCTCACTGAAAAAGCTTTGGAAGTGAATGTCTCAGCACTGCTGCCAGTCTAAATAAATACTGTGCCTGACAGTACCTCTCCACAAAACAGAGATACAGTGAATTATATCATGAATTTTAGCATTTGTGAATGCAACACCACAACACAAAACGATAATAATATCACATTAATTTGCTCTACTTAATACCAGCACTCGTCTCTGTATTTTTAGTTAGTTCAGCACATTTCCCCACACAGAACCTTTTAGTGGAGCTTTCCCTGGAGGTTTTGGGTCCTCTGACGCCACACCACAATAGCTCAAACCCTGGAAGAACTAACCCGGTTCAGTTACTAATTTGAGGCTATCCTATATACAGCATGTGGTGGATGGAATGAATTTAGCTCAGCGCCAATGCAGCAGGAAGACAAGACAGAAGTTTAGAAGCTCAGAGGGGATGAGGAAGTTCAAAAAAAGACAAATTAGACTTTCATATTGAAGGACCTAGATTTAAACTAATGAGCACAAGACTGTAGTAGCACAGTTTTGTTGAAGAAATCAAACCTTTATTATTTTACACGACGGCATGGTTAACAAAGGTTTACAGACGGCTGCAGAGGAATCTTTCTTTTTGCCATCTGAGGCTCTAGACTGAAGCGGACATTGGGGTGGAGAGGAGGGAGGGAGATCTGTGCTGTGGTGAAAGTGAGGTGAGAATGTCACATGGATGAAAGAGGTGGAGGCAGAGAAGACCAGGGAACAGAGGACTATTGTTTGAAATGTAAACTGACACTGATCTGGTCCCACCAGCACAAATACACAGTGTATGAGAAGCAGAAAGAAGAGAGACACACTCGAAAGAAAGCATAAGGGTGTCATTTAGTATTAAGTAAATGTTTTTTTTGGTGTCGGAACATTTGTACTTAATACATGTGCAAAGAAAGGCAGACAAACCTGCTGCCTGCGTGAGTCTACTGTGACTTGCTTTCTTTACAGCTGATTCTCACTGTGCTCTTAGGAGCTGCTTGATTCTAAAGGGAAACTCAAACAAGATTTTTGAGATGTGGAACAAGACCCAAGTTAAAAAGAACAGGTGCCCTGGGTAAGAAAGCGGATGTTGTGTACCTCCTGCTGGATGGTAGGAGGTTGAGGGGGCTGGGGCTGAGGTCAGTGGACTGTGCTTCAAATAGTCTTTTGAACGCAGCTAAGAGAAGTGACTCTCTCTCCTAATAAACGTTGATCTAAATTATAGTTTTCGCTTCTTTTAACCTATTGTGTGTTGGAGTAACGTAACATTACATATACAGTACATTTATACCACCTCCTTAAGTGCTTTTATCTTATGATCACTTTCAGTTTCAGTTTTCTGTTCATTCTCGTCTAGGTTGATTTTTATATTTGAAAAATGACATATAAACTTAGAACTTTGGGGTAAATGTTTATTTTATCATTAACAAAGGGACAGTCTGGACAGACACCTGGTTGATAGGAGCTATTTTCCTTCACTGTCATAGTCACCAGCAAACTGCAACTCTGTAAATGCTCTATGAGAACAGTGTAGACGTTTGACTTAGTAACAATACTGTGTGATAATGTTATGAAGCAGTGACTTAAAGAGGTCAAGGAGGAGAAAGGTGCTGGAAAGATGAGACAGACTCCGTCAGTGAGTCCTTTGGCTGTGGCAGTTCCATGTACAGAGTGAATATGAACGTAGGGAAACACTAGGCAAAGGTCTTACTAGTCTTACTATTCGTAGTCCAGCTCATGATTCAATGATGTGATTCTGTCACAGCTGTTTTGCCTTCAGTTGTTTGTTTATATTCCAACAATGTTGGAATACAAAAAACTCACTTGTTTAAAAAGCACTTCAAGTGAATATACCACACACGTATTATTGTCTAGCACTAAACAATTCCTATGCATGTTCCTTGTCCTGACAAGTTAGCCCTTATCAGTACCTTAGTTTTACGAGAATTTGAATGGTAATTGCGGGTGTCTTCTTCTTCTCCAAGAAAAGTAAAGTAAAGTAAAGTAAAGTAAAGTGTTTTCTGCATCTTTTGCATTGTAAAATGCAGTTTCAGAGTAGGTTCATCATTAAGACTCAAGACTCAAGAGATATTTATTGTCATTATGCGTTACACATAACAAAATTTTGTATGGTGGCTCTCGGCTTTGGAAAGAGAACCAAACAGCACATGCACACAAAACAACAAAGGAATAAATAAAAAGAAGACGCATATGCAATATTGCAAAAAAGTGACAAGTGAATTTTTTGCTAAATATTAGCAATTTAACGGAACTAGTGACAATGTTTGTTTTTTTTTGCTAAATATTAGCAATTAATGGAAAAGCAGCATGCTGTCTAGCTGTAGTCCGTGAGGGTGTATATGTGAGAGGTGTGTATCCGTAAGTAAGGAAGTATAGACCTAGTTTATAGATGTATAGAAATCAGAGCTGCAACATTTTTTGTCTGAGAAAAAAAGTGAACATGGTGGCGCGTGAGAAGCGTGTATGTACAAGGGTGAATGAGAAGCAGTACAAAGTGCTTTGACTATCAATAAGGAAGACAACTGAACATTTTTGGTACTGCATCAGATATTGTGGTATCACAGGTTACTTTACAAGTTACAAGTAAATGAAATATGTGTAACACAATTGTATATACAGTATACAGTATGTTCTAATAATCTGTTGAGTTACGTATGTCATATGTTTATTTTCAAGGTAATTATATTACAATTAGTTGTGACTAGAGTTTGGTAGATTAGTCAGATGAGTAGTGTTACTTCAAAATATTATTTCTCATCCAAAAAAGTCAAAATAGTAAAAAGGTCTTTGGTAAAAACACTAGTCAGGTAGTGAGTAAATGTTTGATTGCCTGCCTGCTTTATTTTTTAGAAATCATGTAATCAGGCAGATAAAAAAAGATAAAAACAAAATTAAGGCAGAATTAAAACTAATATCCAAATCTCCCTTTCTCAACAATATAAAGCTTTTGAAATACCTACAGTAGATCGTTTTCATTGTCTGATATGTCACGTAGCACGGAGCCATGTGAGCTACTCGCATTCAGGGGTGGATCTACAAGGAGGCGAGGGGGGGCAGCTGACCCACTGCTATAGATCCTAGTTGCCCCCCAACTTTTCTGCTTGAAAAATCATACTTGTAAAAACTATTAGTTGTTATAAGTTAACTCTTATAGCCTTTATATCCTTATTAAATTATTTACGTATTTAGTTTATATTTATTTCATGGAACTTTCCTAACTCTCATTTATATCTAAAATTGTCACTGATTTCTTAAAAGAAATAGTGATGCAATAAAAAAAATCAATGGATATTTTTGTTGATTTCATTTACATCTAGAGTATTTTTACATACTTCACTGAGAAGGTCCAGCATTGAGGTGAACAGGAAGGGCTGCTAGGGACAGAACTAGGAACAGAACACACGGTGAGGAAACCAGGGGACCGGGAAGAAGGACCAGGGAGTGTGATGTGACAGGCGCTAAAATGTAGGATTGTGTTAAAGTGTTATCTTGTGACAGTCCCCAGACTTTGGGGGCTTGTAAGATACATTTTAGTTAAACACTTCATATATTATAGCTGTAGAAACAGAACATCAACCATTTCCCACTGAAGAAACCTTAATTACACACATTCAGTTATGTTTCCGTTATAGGGTGAGGAAAATAGAAAAGTTGTAAAACTACAAATGCAACATAGCTTTAAGCCTATGAAAACAACTAAGGTATTAGAGATGCTCCCACTTTTTGTTTCTGTTTTCTAATTTGTGCCTCTGTTGTTACAGGAGAGAAGAAAGATGAGAGGTTGGGAGAGGAGCGGAAAAGGAGAGAGGCCGTAGCTCAGCTGTAGCTGCCTTATGGTGGACAAAGAAACTATTAAGAGCTATTAACACCTTCACCACGTGTTGCTGTTCATCTGCACTTTTCTCGTTTTCTGCAAAACATCCCTCTGTCCCTTGCATTCCTACAGTACATGTGAGTGTCACTTCCTCCCTGTGCGTGTGTGTGTGTGCTGTAGTATGTCTGAGTATTACCGTATTCATTTACTACTGTGTGTGTACTGTATGGGCGTATTCTGATTAGTGATAATATTCTTTACAACAAGCCCGTCCGTGCTGTCAAAACAAAAGGAAACACGAGCCACACACACACACATTATACAGTGGAAACTTGTTAACCTTTTTCAGCGAGTAAGTGAATATAAACTTGTCAGAAGGTTTAGTCATGCAAACTGGACTTCTTTCTTTTGGTAGAGACGTTTCGTTCTTCATCCACAGGTAAGTTGGTGAGTGTCACAAATTTATCCTTCAGGTTGGTTACACCTCACCCCTGACTTGAATGGGCTCGTTAAGTGAAACAAAGGCAGGGCGTGGATGTAACAGCTCCACCCCTGGCAGCTCCTCCTGCACCCATTAAGTAGGTTGTTAAGGGACGTGTGAATTGGACCTGATTTTCCTGGGGATGGATGAAAGAAAAAAGTCCAGTTGTCATGAATAAACCTTCTGACAACTTCACCTGGACGACTGAGAATCTTCACAGATTGATGAATATAAACGTGAATTTAGGATTATTAAATTGTTTAATAACTGTTTAGTTTCTATTGCTGGATTCCTCTAAATTTCATCCAGTAACATGCACAGTACAGTACAGTACAGTATTCATCCAGTGTGTCTAAACTCTTTTTATAAAGGGCCAGAGTTTGTCACATTAAAGATAAATGAAAAATGTGTCAAACATCATGGGATCCGAGATAGAGTAGGATTTACACAAATATACACTGTTTTATAACTATTTTATTTTCTCTCAAAACCATCCCCTTAAATGGAAGAGTAACCAAATCTAAGCCTCCGAAAACCAATCAATGCATGTATTCGACCACCAAAGTCGAGACACGAACCTAGAACCGCAGAGTGACAACGTTACGTAACTATGAGCTAATACAACAGACCTCACAGCGCCTATAGCAGTTTGTAAAAGATCATGATTGTTCGCTGCCAGCTAATCTGATCTGGCCCAGGATGTCATGGACATTTTTTTTATTTCAGCTTGTCCCGACCCATAAATAATACATTTTAAAACCGGAACCATGGACCATTTCAAATCTGACCATGGGCCACACTTTGGACATGCCTGTCTTAATGTTTAATACAAATACTTTCTAGATCACAGAATTAATCCTCAGATTCTGTAGTAGACATGGAAAGTGTGAACTGGCTTTTATTTAGCCAGATCGATGTTCTGTGAATTGTGTAAATTCTTCAAAAGGTAAAATAACCTCCAGCGTTTGAGCTTTTACCATAATGTGAATACATGTATTGTCTAACACTGTCCCATAGTGTGAAGTGTATTTTTATGAACTATAACTATAATCAGTAGATCTGGGGCTGATGTATTGGAGGTTTGTGACAGAACCACATCTTTCATCAGACAGCAGTATACTAAGAGCTGAAACGACACATTTACAGTGTAAAAGTTTGATTTCTGTAGTATGACTGCAGGGTTTATTATGTAGGAATAATGCATGTACATGCTCGAGTTGGAAGTGATGCCCATGTTAACACAGCTCGGCCCGGGGTTCCAGTTATAGTGAGGAGCAAGAAAACGGAAGTGAATTATTTCCAAGTGCCTGGATTTCTGTTTTAACTGGTCATAAAATGTGATCTAATGTTAATGAACACTCTCTGCTCTTTCATGTCCTTACTGAACACACACAAAGCAAGTGGAACAGCTGGGCTCTGACTCCAAAAGACAAAGGTAGTCTCCATTCTAGTATAACTCTTGATTTGGAGATCTCTCTCTGTCTCTGCTGTTTTATATCTCTTAGCAATATCATTGATTGGACCCCACCGTGTGACTCCAGTTGTTGTTCAGGGACATCAACAAATAGGTTTTACACCGTTTCTTATGTTTACTGGCTGTGTTCAGTCTCACGTTTTGTTGATAGGTCATAGTTCAGATCACATTTCATAACTCATTCAGGCACAAAAAACAAACTAGCAACTGGAAATAGTTTTCTCCCTTTTTCTTGCCACTGTCATTGTTTGTGTTTATTAAAATTGAGTCAGTGAATCAGGCCCATAGTTCAGACATGTCATGTGGTTATTACGGCGCTTTGTGTTGATGGAGGTCATTATAACTGAAACCATGAAAACGCATTTGTGTTGTGAAAAGATACAAACTCTTTGGATTAGTCTTCACGTTGAATATTGCCATTGATAACCATGTCTTTTTGGATCATTCTGTTATATATTGTAAACGATTTTTTGTCTCTGTCTTTATTCTTCTGTGTAGAGTTGGTGTCCTGTCATTGTTGAAGTAATAATACAATTCTTAGTTTTTATTAGTAACATTTAAATGAAAACGTTGACCATTAGCAGCTTGGATCCATATTAGTTTAGAGTTTCTTACAGGTACTGTTTCTGACAATGTGTGCTGAAATGAACTGTGACAACTGTAAAACATCAATAAACTACGACTGAAAAGGTGTTTTCCTACTTCTCCCAAGATAACCTAATTCCTGACTGTCTTTGATTCCTGTAACACTGGCATCAAAACAGAATCAATCCAGAATGAATCTAGGAACTATCACAATAGATCACACTTAGGTTGAGATGAAGCAGATAATGTTTGTGAGATGTGAATCTGAACTGACAGGGAAACGAAGCAGGTCAGTCTGAGGTTATCAAGCTCACTGGAGTTTGCTGGAAGTGATGGAGCCCAGGAAGGCCGATGGTAGCAGCCATGTCCCGTTCCTGTCCTCCATCATGTTCATGCCTCGGCACAGCGGCTCTTCTCAGCACCTGCTCCACACCTCGACTTCCTCATCTCCTGCTGGATTTAAAGCCTTCTGGCTGTTTTCTGGTGGATTTCAAGTCTCCCTCCTGCTGTCAGACAAGTTGTTACGACCCAGCTCGCAGCTGGGAGGGAGGTAACATTAAAATACTTGTTTAATGGGGGGTAGTGGCTGCACATGCACAACACAATGTAAAGAAAGGCGCTGATGCAGTCTGGAAAACGCCACTCAGTTACTCTACACAAAACAAATAGAAAAACACAGTGTGAGGAACAAAGGGAGCAAAAGGAGGCTCTACGGTGAGCTGCAAACAGGCACTTAATACTAAGGACAAAAAAGGAAGCAGTTTCACTGACACTTGACCTATACACGAGTCTGTCCAAGAATTACTAAATCAGCAATACTGAGCCTACACACGAGTTAGTTCATCAGCTGCCTAATCAGAAAAAAAGCACAGAGGTCGGAGCTCTAACAGCTTTCTCAATACAGGAATCACAGTTCTGACAAAAATAACACTCAGCGGCTGTGAGCAGCGCATAGTGGAGCTGAACCCATGGTGCGTTTCACAGCTGTGAGCGCGGGGCGGCGGGAGCCATGGCGGTCCAATCAGAACACGAGCCGTCCACAGGGGAGTCCCGCCCACAAGAGAGCGAGCGAACACAAACAAAACGGCGGGGGCCGCAACACAAGTGTTGTGCAGGATAATAGCTACAAGCTAATGGCGGGTTATCTGTTGCAATAAGGAAAAACAAGAATACAGTCAGCTTTTAACAAGTATCTGATGCCAACAAGTGTGTGTGTATCTACAGCAACATGTTGTTTCAGTAGTGACAGAGCTCCACTGTTATTATTAAAAAGACACATGTAGTTCGTAATAACGACCGTTTACATCATGGCCTCATTAAAAACATATTGTTGCTTAGTTTATGGCCAAAGAGAGAAAAGAATTACCATAAAATTATCGCACAGTGTCCTTTTAGTAAACATGAAGAATTAGCTGATTTGATTTCTGTTCTGTGTCACAGACTGATGTTTACACTGTTTAATTAGGAACAAATGACTGTTTTATTCTAAAAGTAGGCTGATATCACTTGTCCTCTGCATTATGAACACACACACACACACACACACACACACACACACACACATGCTGCCCCCTGCTGTCGGATCCTAGTATAACAGCGAGGGAGTGAAAACGCTGATAATGCCACATTTAAAGATCTGCAAACAAATAAGAGCATAAAATGAAAAAGAATGAAAAATATACAATATGCAATATATACTATAGTATAAGTTTATCCCTTTAATAAATCACACTACATCTTTGACACGATTGTTTTAGTTTCCTGTCAGTGAAAAAATATTATGTATTAAAGGACTTTAAATGTCTGTTGATAAGTTTTGTTCTTTGTTAGTATATAAGGTGTATAACTATAATCACTACACTGGTGCTATGATGTTGAGTTATTATGGAATATGATTATAATGTAGTATAAATGTAGTAAGTCACTCATCTGCTACTACTTCCTGATGATTAATGGCACAATTTACTAGTGGGGAGAGTCGATGAAAGGCGGGTCATCTACAAATACAATCATTTTATGTGAGTCCGTTTTTTCACTTTGTCCCTGCAAGACATTTGCTCTTCATGCAGCCAGTAACAGTTCCACTACGGACCAGCAGGGAGCTCTGTGATGATGTGAAAGAAATGAATTGGTGATCCTGCTGCTGTAAAGAGAACAATGTGTAATCACTGGCTCACTGTTAGGTCCACCTGTGTAATCTAATGCAACCAACTACAGCATATTTGCCAAAAGGTTATAATTTTTTTAAAGCTTATAATGTTTTTGTTGAAAAGGTGATAATTCCTCTACATGTGTATTAGTTATGGTATTAATATGTCTTTCGAATGTTGTGGTAAATAGCTTGACCAAAACATTACCGACAACTAATGCCAGTGGCCAGGTGAAGAAGAAGTTTTTACTTTCTATATAAAGTATGTGTTGTATTCTGTTCTGAGTTATTTTGGCAAACCGAGACGTAGGCATCTTTGACTTTGTGCTTGTTTTGTGGGTTTGCATTTGCAAAACCACTAGGAGGACAAGTTGTCAGTTCAAATTTGATATGAAAGTGATCTGACATAGCTGATGTGATGGCGGAGACGGTGAGGTCATAAACCACTATCCTGCAGGATGGAATGAGGTCATGTGTTACCACGATTTGGTGAAACGAAAAGTAACAAGTAGTGGATCACAGTTGTTCACTGAAGTAAATATGGATCTCACCTGTGATTAAAATGGCCTCACTAGTGTGTAATGATGACAAGATGGATTCATAACTCTCGTCTAAAAATGAGGCCAGTGGTCCGTAAGAGTCAGCATCTGTTTGCCTGGAGACAGAGAATCAAATACAGGACAATACCAGTGTCTTGTTTATTAGTGTGAGCAACATGGGAAGCTTCATTTAATAGTACGAAAACATTCATTCTACCCTAGTAGGGCTATAAAAAGAGGGAGAGAGTGTGTATACCGCTGCACACTGTGATTTATTAATGGGAGTAAGGACATTTTAGCCTGTTCTCACTTTCTTAGCCAACTACAAAGTGCTGCTCAGTGGTTAAGAGGGTTCAGGGAACGAGGTGAGAAACAGGTTTAGTGCAACAAAAAGGTGAAGGTTGGAGTTAGGCCGTTAGTTGTGACGGTTCATTTTTAGGGTGGGGGGCTAGAAAATGCCTTGTGTCCTCACAGGGGTAGCAGGATGGTGTGTGTGTGCGTGTGTGTTTCCATCAGTGCAGTGGAACATTCAGAGAGCTGATAGGAGGTGAAATGTAATTGTGTCAGAGCAAAGACCCAGAAAATACAGAGAGACAGACAGATAGATAGAGACAGGAAGCGAGAGAGAGAGAGAGAGAGAGAGCGAGAGAGAGAGTTTGCCTCATCTTCCTGAACTTAGCTAAATGTCATCCATCAAGACATTTTACTATTTTGTAGTTCAGTGTGCTGCACACAGAATGCTGCTGCAGAGTCTTTCTGTGTGACTCACCCGCCTCCCACCTGCTTCAAATGTTCCATTAGCAAGCCTGCAGCTGTTGCTGAGCGCAGACATATACTCATTACCATTCAGGCATCTGTTTGATTAAAAGATTAATGCAACAATAATATAACTGTAACACTGAAATACAAACTATCTATGTTAATTTTTTCAGCAGCTTGTTTTACACACACTACGTCTTATCTGTTGTCCACCAGGGGTCTAGGTTTTAGGTTAGCATGTTAAAAGCTAAGCAGTTCTTAATATATATAATTGTAATACCAGGATTTAACCACAAGGTGTTTCATGAGTAGACTGCAGTGGGTCACAGCAGCTGGACCAAAGCAAAATCAAAAGGAATGTCCAGACTAAAGATAAACCCAACTTTTCCAGCAATGAAAATGCTGAAGGCTGGACAGAGTTCAGAGAAGAGGTTTGGTGCGTATGGAGAGAACAGAAAGAGGAGCAGAGAACAGAAAGAGCAGCTTGGAACAACAAGGAGACGAGGAGACGATGGAGAAGAAGAAGTAAAGGTGATGGATGAAGATGAAACAGTGGTTCCAGCTTGATATCATGGCACATTTTTATTCTCTGTTTATATGTATTCCAGTGTGGTAAAAAACACATTTGATCTGTTTTATGTTGAATATTAAAACATTAAGGTTCTCCCTCCCAGCACTCTATGAGATATGATCTAACTTTGCTATGTCACGACTTCTCTTGTACAGAAACAATGACCTGCAAAAGTGTTGTTTCATGTGGGAAAAACGACATTTGTATTTCATTTTTTCAGTCTGGGGAGGTTTTACTTCTCTCATATAGTGAGGTATTCCAGATATCACTGTCAGGCCTTTTCGTTGCACCTACTTTCTACCATAATAACAGTCCAAGTAATTTTATGAACAACAAACTATATACTCTTGTTATAGTTCATAACACTTCTGTGGGTTATCCAGAGTTATGGAGACACTGTTTCCTGACAGATGCATTGGACCTTGTCATTTTTCATTGACATATTACAGCTTCCACTAACCTGAAGGGAATTGTGCTAGAGGAGGATGTCTCAGAATCTTTCTTAGCAGTCTTTCCTCTCTCTACATATTTCTACAAGTTCTGAATCTTGGCCATGATGAGGGCAGCCTAATAAACCACATGGAAACACACACATTTTCTGCAAAAGGGTCATTACGTGTTCTCATCAGCCTGCATCAATCTTCTTGTGTCTGAGTAAATAGAAAATAGACAGAAAGATGGAGGGGAAAAGACGTTTTCTTCTAGCAGATGTGCAGTGGAGTAATATTAGGTCGAAATGTTGCCTCTCAGTGTATTTAAGAAAGAAAGGAAAAGCAGAGAGAGAATGATTGAAATGATAATAAAAATGCATGTGCAGCATAAAATTAGACTAATGCAATGATGTAATGTGCCTTTTATCCTGAGGAAACCCTAGTCGGGAGCTTGACAGACGTTTTTCCACCATGAGTGTAAAAATGAAAGCAGCAGAGTTAACGACAAGACAACTGAAAATGTCATTTACTTTATTTTCAATTCAGATACATGTAGTAGTATCATGGTTAACACCGACCTATGTTCGTTCCCGTCTCTACTAACTGACTTTCATCCTTCTGGGTAAGTCAAACCTCAATGCATGTGTCTGGTTAGAAAGTCTACCAGTAAAGCAAAACCAGAATAGGATCCAAGCAGGCTTGGGTTCTGCTAATACAGGCTTTATCAACGACCTAGGTCAAAATGATGAGACGTTGATGATCAGTTGACTCCTGCACGACATGTTAAGAATGAACGTCAGTGTTAGAGCATTGCTTCAGGTCCTCTGTTAAGAGGCTGGGTGTAACAACGGGAATGTGTTTGCCAGTGTGAAAGCTATTTCAAAGAAACACAAGAGGAGCTGCAACTTTTGGAACATGGAGGAAGAAACACCGTCTGATGGGATCAAAACTTACTGATGTCATCCAGCTTGCCAGAGGGTCTGAGAGCAAAATCAACTTTTCTGACAGTAAATAGTCTCAAATACATTGTAGATGTAGCTGTTCTACTGTGGCTTGAGCTGCTTTTCTCACTGTTAGGTTGTGTGTACTGTGCTGCATGACATGTGACCAGCTGGCTGAAAATCACAGCATTAGCCTGAGCTATTACTGTATCCACAAATCAATATCAGTGAGGAAACTATTGCACCCAAAGTTAGAATCCCCATTTGTAGTAGGTTAGAGTGCTTTTATTTTGGATATGTTTATGGATATGTTCACATTGTGCACTTTCATATTAACAGAAATATGAACACTATAAGGTGAATCATGAATCATTGGATACTGTGTTTATGGTGACTGGATGTATCATGGAACCAACATGGACATTGTAAATTGTTGCATCCACATCCAAAGCATCATTCTGGCTTTGCGGTGGCCATCGATCTGCTCAACAAAGAAATACTGTTCAATGAAAAATTTATAAAAACATCATTTACATGACTGCACTAACTGTAATTAGTTTGTGAATTTCTTATCTAAACCTAGAGAAATATAATATTTGCTATATTACTAATCTCAGTCTGAAAAGTAACTGGTACGAGTAATCTGCTGGATAAATGTGGTGGAGTGAGTAGTACTGAAATATTGTTAACTAAATCATATAAATAATTATAAATAAAAAAGTCATATCTCAAATCTACATTTTTCTGTATATGTGTCTAAACTATGTAAGGTCACAACAAAATGAATTTCTTCATGTTATGTTCTTTCTCTCATATGCTTCTGCACATAGAGTACTGTGCCAATCATGGCATTTAAGTGCATCTGAATTGATTTTAGAGCAAAAGAGAAGGAGGGTAGAGGATAGGAAAGGAGGGGGGGAGAAGAGAGGAGGGGAGGGGGAGGGTGAAGGCGAGGGGGGATGGGAGAATGTTGCCATGACAACTGCCATAATAATCATCCTAATGATTGATGTGCTGCGCTTCATTTCTCCCTGTTTGGACTCGCTCGCTCTCTTTATTTTTCTCTTTTTTCTCTCTCAGTTTGTCTGTCGCTCTCTCCCTCTCTCTATCTGTCTGTCTGTCTGTTTCAGACCACATTTCCTTCTCTTTTTCTGTGCCACAGTAACAGGAGATACTTGTGCACATGAACAAACAACAACAAAAACAAAAGAGAAGAGAAGAGAAGATTATTTCATATGAAGGCATGTGGCCTGTTTAGGAGCCTGAATCAATCTTTCTGTGTCATTGCATTAGACCATTCAGGCGTTGTGCACGTGTGTGTGCACGTGTGTGTGTGTGTGTGTGTGTGGGTGTATACACTGTCATAATAGATAGCCCTGTAATAAACTACACACAAATTGCTCTATAAATGTTAAAATGGATTACCTTACTGCTCGGTCTAGGTCAGTGGTAGCAGCCAGACGTACGATTTAGGACAAAACAGAGAAACATCCAACACATAAAGAAATGTTTACGTCTGTGACTGAAACTGCTTTTTGGTCTTTGAGGCAGTGGCAGTTCTGGACGATTTTACCTGGGGCGGCAAACGGGTGTTAAGGGTTTTGGCAGGGTGTGTAGTGGCGTGTGCACATATCAGTACAACCTCACAAAACCCTAACATCACCAATATACAACAGATCATTTCTAAAACATTTCCCTAGGTACTGCAAATGGTTACTTCACTGGATTTCATATGACAGGGGAATAAAAACATCCCATGAGGTCCTGGAGGGGGGGGGGGGGTGTGTGTGTCTTGAGGCATTCAGGTTGAGACTGAGTGCTTTTTCTCTTTTTTCTTTCTCTGTCTCTTTGTTTCAGTGATTTAAACAGTTTGAGGACATAAAGTAGTTGTAATTTCTTTTTTACAATGTCAGGAAAAAACAGAGATGCTAGCAGATATTCTGAACACGAGAATAGTATTGAGTTACAAGAAATGTTTATCTGCTTTAATACATTTTATCACGACATCTGACATGTCTTCTTTTGTTTTACAGGGTCTTTGAAACCCACAGCATGTGATCAAATACTGTCTATGTGAATGTAAATGTGTTTTAACGTGTACCTAATAGTTTCATTTACCAGCATTGCTACTGTTAGTATAACTACGTTTTTTTGAGTGAGGTTCACCCTCACAGAAACTATTTAACTTGCATATTGCAGCTTTATCCTATTATTTCCCCTCAGTCAGGATCAGTTGTCTGGGTGTAGCCTATTTTTGTTTGCCATAAAAAATGTTCTTCCTGACCTGAAAACATCAGTGTGACATTTAATTATTCCCCCCACTAACCACTAACCACCGCTTTTTCAGTGTCCTATAAAAATGCATTTTTATAGAGTAGAGTTAGGTTTTCTAACATCTGTGCAGTAAAAGGAACCAGCAGGTGATTATATCAGGCTCTGTCAAGAGGTAAAAAAGCAGGTGATGCTGCACAGAACCTGTAAACACACTTTCATGTGTCAAATAGTTGGACTTTCCAGTAAACAGTTAGTTAGTAAATGGTGTAATGTGAATAAATTCAACAACCTGCAAACATCCCTTTAGATTGTGATCTAATCGTTAAAATACTGAAGATAATCATCAGCTGCAACCAAACCTCCAATCATAACCCGGCCAGCTCACGCAGAAACCAAAGTAAAGAAAACTTTCTGTTGACTTCAATCCCATGTGGTCCTGTTTGTCATTTATCATTCTTTCTGTAGCATGATCATGTTGTTGTTAAGTGCTGCCACGAAGTCCAAACAGCTGTCCAATATAAAGGAGAAAGGACATTTACCTACGTTGTACTAGTAATAAAGCACATCAAAAGCAAACACAGGAACATTTGCAAATAAATGGTGCAAATAGCACTTACGACAACAACAATGTTTCAGGGGAGCAAATACAGCTCAGCCTCACCATTAGAAAACAATCAGTCACTATGGCAACAAACCAGTTTTAGTGAGCGCTAACATTAGAGAAAAGTACAAAAATTCTAAACAAATGTATGCAGAAGGACTTTTACCTGTTCTTTCCTATGAATCATCTCGCAACCAGGCCGATTCACGGGCTCCTCTCCATGTTGGGAAACTGTGGTTTGCTGAGCACTGAGCCAGCTGTTCGTAACGCTTTGTGTACTTATGATGAAGTATGATTTGGAATGCAGGATTTTACTTACTTATTTTACGTAATTAAATATTTGTGTTGGATTGGTACTTGTCACGTACTTCTTCCACTGTAGCTATGTACATAAAAAGAGCTTAAAAGGCAGTGTTAATACTGTATATGTGTAGTAAGTAAAGAAAATAAAGAACGATGCAGGTGGACAGTAGGAAGGTTTTTCATACTTGTCTGTGGTAGGGCCAGGACATGGTATTATAAGTATTATTATTATATATTGTGATTGAATGTGTTGTCCATTGTAAGGATAAACAGGTGAAAGGAAGGGAGTGGCATTAGCTCACTGGACTGGTTACCACTGGGATCACACTTGAGTCAGCCTCTAGTAGCATCAATGTTTCACATTATATGTTGCATTTGTGTTTCAGCGTGAGCCAAAGTGCTATTCTGACCAATGGACCAACCAGACAAATGTGCAAATGTGACGGACGGCGTGTTGAATTGTTTAAACTGTGAATTCAGTATATTGCTATTATAGTGACAGGACCCTGGTAGAGATGCTGGAATAATCCAGTATACATTCCACTTCTCGAGTCTTTACATTGTGAGTGACAGATGGTGCTTCATACATACATTATGCATGGTACTGTACTTCTGAATGTGCTGCATCTTTACACAGGTATTCTGCACTCTGCAGGATGTAGGCTACATTAGGAAGAAGAAGTCCTGTGAATGAATGCGTCTTTTACTCCCTGTTTCACTCACGCCTTATCCAGAACTATGACATCAACATCATTAATGATATATAACACTGCCAGTATAAAATCATCAGAGAGCAAAGGAAGTGTTGGATCCAGTCAGAGCAGCATTTAGCATGACTAACAGTATCATTTTGCTTAAAATGTTCTATACATTTCTGGACAGCTTGTTTGTGTGTGTGAGCGTGCACGTGTATGCTGTACAGTAGCATAAGCATGAAATAATGATGAAATTGGGAGTGCAACAGTGACAGCAGGAAAAATAAGCCTGAGTGATGCATGGACCCTCAGCTAAAATGTGCAAATGAATTCAGTGGACTTGACATTAAATGAATATGAGACTTCCAGATCAGAGGATCTGTGTGTGTGTGTGTGTGTCTTTTTAAATATGGTTTGGGCTTCTCTCTCATTTACCTTCCGTCTCTTCTATGTTTTTTCTTTGTTTTTCTAAAGAAAATTTTTGTACCTGCATTCATGAATCAAACATCCTAATGTTGGAACTGACTACTAGTGTCAGTATGAAATAGCTGAGCATTTTCTAAATGTTTGCATTCCTTACAGTATAATGCTGCTTTATCACTGTTGGGTGTGGGGTCAATTATAAAGCTATTTCCATGGCAACTGAACCAGAAAAGGGGCTGAAAGCTATGGCTAAAAGGTGAACCATCATCCCAGCCTTCAGGTTTATTCAGCTTTTCTTCAAGGACTCTGTATTTGGCTGCGTTCACCTTGACCCCCCACCCCAAGACCCCCTGCCATTGAAATGCACCTCACCCACAGCATGATGCTGCCACCACCATACGTTTGATTGATTGATTGAAATGTTTACCTGAACATAAGACAATAATTAAAAAAAACAATAACCAAAAATAAAAAATAAAGAAACAAAAAGTCTTTCCTGTAAGGATGGTGTTAGCAGGTGATGAGCAGTGCCTGGTGTTTACCAGACAAAGTGGTTCTGTGTGGGTTCTGCCCACGGAGAATCTTTGTTCTCGTGCTCTCAGAGTCCTTTTAAGAGTGTTTTACAGACTTCATGCTAGCTGTGGCCTCAATCTAACCACTCTACTTTAAATATCTGATTGATGGAGTGTTACTGAGATGATCATTACATTGCTTGCGTAATGTGTAAAAAAACAGAAGTGTAGGTTTTTTTTACATACGACTGGACCTGATTGATTCTGAACTCATGAGGTTAAGTAGTGACAAACTTTAGTCTACGACGTTAACACTACTTTCAGTACAGCTGAACACCAAATTCTTTGAAACAAACCAAAGAAGCACACTAGGAACTGTTCTTAAATGATTTGTTTCTTTCTCTCTGAATGTTTCAGCAGCCATTTATGGTGACGTCTGACTTTTCTCTGGGCTAAAAGTGGCACAAAGAAATAAGTATCTAAATCAGTGGGTGGCAGTAACCTGACATCTTTATCCAAAAAGGGAAGAGACGTCCTCTTACACAATACCTTTAGACAGAAACTGTTGTATGTATTTTATGTACAACATGCAAAGTGTATCTGTCATACACTGGATCATTTTACTCCAGGTCCTACACATGCAACCAAAAAAATAAAGGTTTGTGATAAAAAAACATTGTACATGGAAAAATTGGAAACTTGATCTAATTGGTCTTAACCTTGGAAACCTGCATCTGTCCAGGTTGGAGGATGTTTCCTAATCCCTTATAGACCGTTGTTGAGAATTTGCCTTGAACCGCCTCTGGTCCGGACGTCTTCGACGCAGATCTTTTGTACAACAAAGTAATCTGTACTGCAGGCAAGACAATCCAAAAAGTGTCCTCAGACTGAATAGGATCAGCCTGGAGCAGTTTTTTGGCACTGTTTGAAATGCAGGGTTAGGGTTAATGACTGCTTATGTATTTCTGTAATACTCTGATGATGGAACAGTTATGATTATGCAGAAACATACATATTCAAGCATGAAAAAGGAATCTACAAATTAACAAACTTAATTAGTGGGGGAGCATGTAATGCTCCCACACTATTGAGTTCCTCTTTTTTCTTTATTATTAGTGGGGGAGCATGAAATGCTCCACACTATTGATTTCCTCTTTTTCTCTTTATTAGTGGGGGAGCATGAAAT
>JAUMTR010258782.1:0-19782 GCA_032270685.1 Microctenopoma stevenorrisi | reverse complement strand
TGATCAGATGTGTTCAGCCAATCAGAAGTCACAAATGCATGGATGCTTGGAAAACCAGCAGGGCTGCGGCCCTCGAGAACCGAGTTTGGACACCCCTGGTCTAAGATATTTCATCTACTCCAGCTTCCTGCTTTGATTCCCTCTCCAGTCCCCATGGTTGCTTTGGTCCCAGCACCTACTTTGGTCACAGCATTAGACAACCTCTGTCACTAGTGCAGCCCCAGCCTTCCTAGGTCTTGGCCTAGGCCTTCTGACCTTGCTTCACCCTACCTGGGGACTCGTTTGACCATCCACCTCAATCTCCGGAGATGGTGGGCAAACGTCACCTTCAGTGTTTCCACTACAGGGTGAAGCGCCTGCCTCCGCTTCGGCTCCAGCACCTTAACACCACCACCTCCTGTCCTGTATCTGCCCCTGGCCTTGTTGAAGACTTCACTTCCTGTCCAGAGTATGGCAGCGTTGCCTGGTCTTCTGCACCTGCTCCAGTTCCTGTCCCTGAGAGGGGGATGGAAAGCAACTACTTTCCATGCTATTTCATCAGAAGGTCCAGCTTCTGTACCTGTCTTCAGACTGGACAATGTCAAGAGCATTACTGTCTTTTCAGTTCTTTGCCACAGGCAGGATTGCCTCAGTGATGACATTACTTACACCCCCTTCAGTTCTGCCTCTCTGTTGTGTATCTCCCTCTCTCTTCCTGTTCCTGTCTTTAGGCGGGGGCGGGGGCTGGGTCAAGGGCAACTTGTCAGGTGATTGCCAGTTTTATAATGTGCATCTGTATTCCTTTTGTTAATATATTTCCTTTTATTCTAGTTAGTGTGTTTGAGCGTGTCCTTGGGGCCTTTCCTCTTACAACCCTTACACATTAAGCCTTTTAGTGACCTGAGCCCCAAATTCCACTTTTTAGGTTTTTCCATAAAACCTCTGGGTTCAGAAAAAAAAACGAGTTTTTGGTCCAGGTTTCGAATTTTAGATACACTGAGCCAAAAAGTAGGCTGAGACAAAGTTTTAATTTTTATCACAGTAGGTTTGAACCCTAGAATCTCAACTGGGAGTATGTGCTTGTGTCCCCACAAGACTGTATGCTGTAAGTGTCATAACTGGGTGTAATAAAAGACCGCAACAAAAAACGACACTGAATTTTGCACATTATTACCGAATAAGACATAACAAATGTACATGTGTACTACATTTTGAAAGATCAATGGTTAATAATTAAAGTCAGAACTATTACACACGCGACCGCAAAGCGTGTAAACGTGAGCAACTTACTTTTGTTTTCATAGTGCTGCTGTGAACAGCTTTGTAATTATGTGTTAGATAATGACCCGGAGTAATATAAAAAAATATAAAAATGTATATATTTAAAATAAAAGGCTCTACATAACCTAATTATAAAACCCACTGACCAATTAAACCCAAGTGTGTCTGCAGCCTGAGGAGAGGGGGGGGGGGGGGCGTCAAAACTAAAAAAAACTAATATCCGCACACATCACTAACCACAATGCACTCATTTAACCTTTACACTAAAATAACAACATGCACGTAGTCAAAAAGATTCACAATCTGCTAATCCCCTACATGCTCCACCACGGCCTGCAACCACACAGTTCTGCAATAACAATCCACAGTCAATCTACAACCTACACAATAAATCTGAACACTGGGGAAAACAATAATAGGGAAACAATGACAGCAAAACCAATAATAACAAAAACAGTCAACAAATAAAACCAGCAATGGCAGAACCAAGAAATAAAACAGCTTTAGACTGGGAACACGTCAACACGCACCCATATCGTGTTACGCGCCTTTCTTGTGTGTCTCAAAAGGACTGACCCAGAGACAAATAAAATCACACCAGCACCCATGTTGTCTCGGTCCTCCCACTAACATTTCCCCCCTAACACACACCTACAGCACCAAACGTCATAAACTATTCCATAATAAGTAGGTTTGACACTTTCCAAATAGTGATCTCCAGCACCTTCTACCTTCATCGCACAGCACGACCATCTGCTGACACCTAGAAAACAGAAAAGAGCCGTGCGTTGTGCTGAGGTTTATATGAGCCGCTCAATCATCAACCGGGGGTAAGGTGAGGGAGGGGAAGAGTGTGCAATGCTACCTGCAATACAGCGGCCACACCAGGACACCGGACTGCGGGTTACAGTTTTCATCTGTCTTTTTTTTTCGTCCAGTTGGCCAGTTAAACTGTGACACCGTCTCGTGGTGCAATTAGGCTTTCACCAATCAGGGTGTTACAACAAAAAAAAGAATGTTTTGGGTCCACAACTGGGTCTATCCCATACGTAAAAAGGGCGTTTCACACTGACAACACAGCTGTCGCCTCTCTTGCTTCTGCTCCTGTCTCCTGGCGGGACAGTATTGAGGACACTTTCTGCGCTGCCACCACGTCTCCATCTCTTTCATTGTCTCCATCCTTTCTGCTCTAGTACTCGAGGACATCTCCTGTGATGCCCCTTCTGCTCCTGTTTCTGCTTTTCCCCCTGAGGTATCCTGCAGTGTCCAGCCTCCACCACGTCCTCCAGATGGGGCCCAGCCATTAACGCCTGGACGCCACTGGGGCTTCATCACTGGTCTCCTCCTTCCTTTGCCTTTACCGATTCTGTTGGCATTGCTGACCCTTAGGACTCTCCGGGGCTCTCCCATTTGTTTCCTGGTCTGGTCTGTATTGACTTGTTTTGTACTCTGGTGACTTTCATTTTCTTGTTCTGGAGTGAGTATTGAGTATCTCGCTCTTGCTCTGGTTTTTGTTTCTGACCTAATAGCAACTGGCTCCCAGTCACTCTCCCAGCTGTTTCCCTGCATCGGTTCCCTGGTATGATTTTTCACCAGCCAACCCCAGTCACTGTCTCTGTTTCTCTCTTGGGTTGGTTGCCTGCATTTCTTCCTGGTGGTCTTTCTGAGTTTTCTCCACTGTGTTTCTGTGCATTTGTTCCTTTTCTCTGCCTCACCTCTATATTTTGCAACCTCTCACCAGCAAATTCCAACCCGATCTTCCGTGTGTCTTCACCCTCGTCACTCACCTGTTCCTCCTGCTTCCCCTTCTCTGCCCTCACCTCTCATGTTTTCGTGCGGCCAACTATCCACCGTCCCGTGCCCTGTTCCTCAGCCTTGGTGTTTCTCCCTTTTGGTCTCCTGTCACCCCTGTAGTTATTCTAGTCCGTGTCACTGTAGTAGTGAGTATTGTTGGTTTAATTTTGATTTGCCTACGCTGCCTCTTTGTTCATAGTGTCTGGTCTTTTGTTTCTGTTCCCACTGTTTCTAGTGCTGTTACCTTCTGTTTTTATGCTTAGTCATTAGGTTTTTCCTAAATTTTTAGTGACTTTGAGTTTAACCCAGAACATTTCTGTAACTCGTTTTATTACTGTTTTGTTATTACATTTCCCAAAGTTCAGTTATCTCTAGTTTAAGTGCATTCTTAGGTCGACCCTCTCCAAACACTGACAATGAGATCAAAACATCCAATGAAAACTTTTTTCCTTATATTTAAACCTACAATTGGTAAAATCAAAGAACCTATAACACTTTATTTGCAACTGACCCAAAATATAAGCGAACAAAAAAACTGATAAAGTAGATAAAATCTAAAATTTGGTTGCACGTCTCTTATTTTATAAATTTTATTTATCAAATTGTTTTATTTTTTTGACTTGATTTTTCCAGAGGTTTACTACTGCCTGCTTCAGTTGTTGAAATGATATTAATCATAATGACATAAATTATTGATCCTCATGGGGGAATTATTGTTGGACATCTGACAAACAGCACGTGTAGGTACTACTATAGGTTTTCAGTGTCCTGACCTAGCTTTTAAGAGCAATGAATGTTTCAATGTTTTATTTTACTTTATACATTTGTATTGAACTTTGTTTGGCTAGATGCTGATCAGTATAAAGTTATAAGAAATATATTATATATTTTAATTCACATTTCAGCATTAAATGTTTGTTGTAACGTTTAACCTCTGTTTTTCAACTTAGCTGACATTGTATGATATATATATTTAGAAATGACACAGATTTTACTTACGGAGCAGCATCTGCAGAGATGGTTCGTTCATTGTACCAGTTGGTGACATGAGCTCAACCTGTTTGATCAAAGCAGTTTGACCCACTTCCTTCCTATTTGAGTTAGAGTAAGTTGGCTTGTTGTCTCCTGCAGATGGCAAGATAGAGCTCCTTAACTACAACCTATAGTCCGTGTTAGTCTTAGACTGTTTTTAAACTATTTAATATGCAGCATTTAAGTTGCAGGATCTTGTATTTTCCCTATGGGGTAATACACTGGCCCTTTTAAAACACATAAGTTTAGGTCAAGTTTTTAAAACTTTGTAAAAAAAAACCCAGACAAGTCCTTCCTGCCAACAGGCATCACCCTCTACAATAGTTTCACCATGACAGACAAATCTGCTCCATCTGTCTGGTTGTAGTTCCATCTACTCCCAGTTACTTCATGTGATCCTCAATTCCTGCAATTATTCTACTGATAATAATAATAATATAGTGTTTTTTGTTTAGATGTTTGTTTATTTTTATTGTATTTCTTCTATGTACAGCCTTTTTATTTTTTATCTTTTCTATTTCTCTACTGTTACGTAATATGTTTTACGACTACTGTCACAGTGAACTTTTCCTTTTGGGGATCAATAAAGTAAACATGTATTAAGACATATTTTTTGTTGTTGTTGTTTGTAGCTATCTGTCCTGTCATCAGTGATTGTCAGAAAGCACTCAAGCACAGGCTGTGTCCCACCCTGCCTAAAAATCAATATGTATCACGATTTACAAATCAGCAGTAGCAGTAAGCACACTGACATCTAGTGTTTGTAAAACCAACCACCACCTCGTTATAAGCCCTGTTCAGTAGCGTCCCTTAAACGACATTCAGTGCTGACTCATTTCTGAGTGGTTGTTGCTAGCAGGCTGATTAATTGATTCATTTAAAAAGCTCTTTTTTTTTAAAGTAGGCGTTATTGGGTTTAATATTAATATTTAACCCACCTTTATAGACATTTATTTTGTTAGCGGGCAAACTTACAAAATCAAAAGGGGTTCAAATATTTATTTTCCCTAACTGCATGATTGGAGAAGCTGGGAATCAAACCACTGATTCTATGACTGGTAAGAGTCCTACCTCCTCCTGCTCCGTAGGGTTACAGGTTTTGTTAACATGCACAGGTACTGTATGTAAATGACCTCACAACCTTGTGTAGACATTGTGTAACATGTTTAGGTTTATTTCTTCACTAATTTTATTTATGTGCCTTTATTTTGTAATTGTGTGTGGAGCGGATGTTTTTATTTTGAAGGGACGAAAAACTGACGGCAAAAACGGAACTTGACGGTAAAAAGGTAAAAGACGAAAGTGAACAAATACGGAGATAGAAAGAAATTAATGTGTAGAGAAGGTTTATTTTTCTTCATGTATGATTAGCTCCTGTCGATAGTGGACACACGGTTTGTTGCCATTTTTCTGTGCTTATTTATGTTAGCTAAACTGGCTTGTTTCAGTACGATTTTACTTTGTTTTAGGTTTTTAATTTGTTATTTATTTGTTCTCCTTTTAGCTCTTACGTTGGTTGAAAGAATGGTTCGAATGACACAATAAAACGCACCAGACCACCAGTAAAGCTGTTTTTATTTAACGGGACGCTACACCGTACTACTGAGCTGAAGGAGTGAATCTTTCTGGAAGAAATGCTGAATAATGAACTAGAGAGGTTGTGTTTTGGAGGGGACCAGTGGTGTGGAGAGGAAGATGGTGTGAGATGATGTCAAGATTGAGGTTTGTATCTAAACATGGGACAAGAGATGTAGAAAGATGCAGATATAGATGTTGTGATCTGAGTCCTTTATTATTAGCACTCTGCCGAAGACCAACACTCAGTTTTACTTTGAAAAAATGTTCAATCAACAGAGGAAGGTTTGGCCTTAGGCTCTCTGGCTTTACTTCCTTCCTGATCGTGATTGGTGTTTCTATGGTTTTTAATTAAAAATGGATTGGATTGGATGGATTTCAGGGAGTTTCATGATGTGTTCCAGGAATTAGGTGCAGCCATTTTGAATGACGCTTTGGAAAACAAACATTTATTCTCATTTATAAATCAAGTCTGGTCTGAATACAATCCAGTGATTAGTATGTGGAGCTGATTGATTATTAATTTGCCCCTTGTTTTTTCCCGTAAAGAGATTAAATCAAAACCTGGAGAAGACGTCATTCTTCATTGTCAGAGTCCCAGAGATGCTGATATCAGGATGTTGAAGTGGATCAAACCAGACCTGAAGTCAGAGGGTTTTGTCTTCTTCTTCAGAGATGATCTCCCTGAAGAGTATGAGGATGCTGGAACATACGAGTGTTATGTTGGATATATAGACGAACCTCAGCTCATCAGCACCGTCACCCTGACTGTTACAGACTCAGGTGAGTTACTGTCTGTGTGTGTGTGTGTGTGTGTGTGTGTGTGTTCTTCACACATCACTTGACACCTGATTCCTCACACTGGTTCAAATCTGCAGGTGAAAACAAGGATGGAGGAAACAAGGGTGGACATGTTGGACTAGCAGTCAGTGTTCTGCTGTTTGTTCTTGTTGCTTTGACTGTTGGTTGTTTGATTTATAGAGGAAAAACATCCACAGAGCAGAATTCAAACCCAGTTCAAACCCACCAATGAGTCACAGATGTAGAATGTCTCAGAACACTGTTACCACTGAATCAGGACTGGACTCCTGCTGCTGCATCTTCAGACTAATTTAACATGAAGAAACAACCAGACTGAGAAGAACAATGCTGGACACACACAGTGAATCAGTCGACCATGAGTGACCATGGTCTGACTCTTTTTTCTTAACGTGTTTCTGACCTCTATAGTTCATCTCCTCTCCAAAATAGTAATAATCAAACAGGGACATGGCTGGAGACTGTTTTCTGTATCAGTTAAATCATTCACTATAATGTGTTTAACATATTTATCTACATTATTTTTATTTTAACAAAATGTATTGGAATCAGTATTTCCAGCCGTAAGCTCAAACATAAAAAAATTTAAATGTGCTTTGAAACTTTTCTGTGAGCTTTGTTTACATGTTATTGTTGAACAACAAGTGTATCGTATGGTCGATCAGCACATCGGGGAACATCACAACAAACCCGTCTCTCTCCAACCTGCACGTTGACGGGTTCAACAGATGGAGTGAGTCCACAAGATGCTGGTGAACACTGGAAAAACCTCCAACTCTGACAGTGAAGACTTGACTCCACGCTTTAGGTAATAAAATCATTTAGATCAGTTAATAATCAGGTTACTGGAATAAGGAAATAAATATTATGTAATATAATCTGTGAAACCTCTCTAATACAAATTACTTATCGCAAAACATCCAGACTTTATGTCTTCACCAAAAATGTTTGTTAAAGATGTTTTTAGTTTTTTAACATTGTCGGTTCCTCACAAAAATATAAATAAATTCATATCAATCCATAAAGAGACTTGAAGTTTTACAGTAAAGATACCAAAATATTCTTCATAAGACAGAAGATGCTTATTTTCCAAATAATTCTGCAGATCTGACTTATTGTTGTGGGTGATTATCGATGTCCTACAAAATGTCTGTGAGATCAGAAGTTGTTCTTGTAACAGTTCATGTCTATGGAAGTTAGCTCGTTGTAGTGTGTCCGCTGAGAAGTTACACTTTCAAAGGAAAAAAAAGAGAATTCTCTGAAGGCCTATTAACACACATAGATGAACAGGTCCAGTAGCCTAATTCAATAAATACTGATGGTCCAGTCAGGTACAAACCACTTCAGACCTGAGACTAGAAGACGGTCTCTTTACCTGCTGAGAATTATGAAAATATTTATGACAACCTACTAACATGTACCTGTATTAACATTAAATGATCAGTAAAACCTTTAATAATAATGAAAACTTTATTGATCCCTTGGGGGAAATGGGTGTTTGAACAGCTGCTAGACCTGTGTCTGTGCTACTACAGGGTCAGTGTCTTGTCCAGAACATCTCCACATGTAGCTTTTGTGGAGTCAGAGAATTGAACTGCTCACCCTTAGGTTGGACGACGACTGCTCTACACACTGAGCTACATGTGAGTCGACTGTGATCAGCAGCAGATTTTGTGTCATGGGAGTAAGAACAGATGTTTACTGGACTTTTACCAGCACACGACCTCTGGTTGAAAATACTTTTAACAATAACTCTCATACTATCAATCACAATGTGGGTTAAACTTTCAGTTTCAGTTCAGTTCAATTCCTGGACCTACCAGAGCGCAGAAAATACAGATAATTAAAGGAGAAACCAACCAATGTCCTGTAAAAACTAAACCGTAGCTGCCCAATTCTCCCCCCAAGGGTGGCAGGTTAAATGCAGAAGGACACATTTCACTGCGTGTTGTTCACTGTGTAACTATGTATGTGACAAATAAAATTGGAATTTATATCAAGAATTAAACAAACGACAACAAAAGAAAACTTAAATAATCCACATACAAATACAAGATGAATATATACAAAGAAAAATCCAGAGATGGATGAAAGAAGTCAGTCTGAGGGTGAATGTAGAACAATGGTCAGTACCTACATGAAAATAACGTGATTAAAATTGGACCCACTAGAAATATGTTTGTCCACTGATGGTAGAAACCTGGTCCCTCTGAAACATATTCATCGCTGCAGTTATCATCCAATGGAAAGATCTAAACATTAACTTTACATGTGATCCACATCATGACACCAGCTTACCTTGGAACATCAGCATCAGCAACTTCTTAACTCTGGACCGTGGAACCAGAATCTCTCACATTTCTGATCATCTGCTGATCAAATCATTTTTACAGCTGCTGCTCATCTTCTCTTTCAGCAGGTTGTTGTGAATTCTGTTCTTTAGGTTTGTTGAAGATGAAATAAACAACAAGAAGAAGAACAGCAAACGCAACACAGACACACAATGAAGTGACCAGAACAACATGTCCTCTCTCGTCTCCTCCCTCCTTGTCATCTCCCTCCTTGTCTCCTCTCTCCTCGTCTCCTCCCTCCTTGTCTCCTCCCGCCTCTGTGTGACCTGTAGAAGAAGAAGAAGTAGATGTAGCAGTGAGGTGTCAGGTAGGTGATGAATCCATTTCCTCTTCAAACTCCTGTCAGACATTATCTACTGCACTTTGATCACATCACTCATAGCAGCAGTTTCTACAAAGTCTCAGCAACAACATCTGTACTAAACACAAACAACTGATCCACATTAACAACCTGGTTCAACCTTCAGAGTAACTGTGTTGATGAGCTCTGGGTTTCTTCCCATGTCTCCAACATAACACTCATATGTTCCAGCATCATTGATGTCAACATTCTTGAGAATCACAGACACGTCTCCGTCCTTCATCGTTGGATCTCTCAGCTTCACTCGACCACGAAATGATTCATGTTGGTACTCTTCATTTATGTGGTTCTGTCCAAAGTAGAAGACATATTCATCTGATTTAAAATCAGGTCTCCTCCACCGTAACAGCATGATGGCAGTATCCCTGGGACCAAGACACTGAAGAATGACATTGTCTCTATGGTTTGCTGTTACATCTCCTGAAACATAATTTACAAGAAACAAAAACATCATGAATGAATATTCCCACAGCTCTACCTGAGCTAATGCATGACACAAAGATGGTGTAACATGATTACACAGATGTCTAAAAATATATAATAGAAGACAGTGGGAAAAGTCTTGTCTTTAAACCTATTTATTTATTTGATCATTAGAAAACCATGTTAAACGATGGTAACAAAGCTGAAGACATGTATATTTAAATGAAAACGTGGTCTTTGTCTGAACATTTGACTGGTAGTGTATCTGTGTATATATAATTAAAAAATATTAGAATTATCTATTTTTAAAGGGGCTTCAGCTCCCCCATTAATCACCTAGCGAACTTGGCTTGGGATTTTACTCAGACTTCTAGTCAAAGAGTCTACGTTCAGCGATCACCACAGTAACATCACAACTCAAAACTCAATGATTTAAGCAGACGTCTACCTCTACAAGCTGTAAGAACGAGCTGAGTCTGAGTGACCTCACCTTCAGAAGAGACACATGGGAGAAGACAAAGGACAAACAGGATCCACTCCGATGAAATTGGGAGGTCCATTTCAGATTCAGTATCTAGCTGTGAGCTTCTCGGAAATATAAATAGTAGAATATAAGTACTACTAGCTGGGAGCCACAGGAAGTGGATGAAAGTGTCTGACACATGCTACATGTTTGTGATTCCCTCTAGCTCAAACAGCTGTTACAAAAGTGTGTATATTTATGGAGCAATGTGTAGAGCAGTGGGTAAAGAGTGGTTTGAGCGAACTGTGGCAGTGGAGTCACAGGGAGGAGGAATCATATAGTCCGCTCACACACATGAAATATATAAGAGTGGGGGAACTTTGGACCCATCTTACACATGCTACTACAAGTTTGTGATTCCTCGAGCCCTGACAGATGCTCTGTGTGTATTTATAGCCCTTTCTATATATCACTTTTCACAGTTATTTGTGTAAAATGTGGGTTGAGCAGCAGTGGGACATCCAAAGGTCTGTTGTCCTGTGATCCAGTGACTTTTAGTGTTTTTTATATTATCTGTCATATCTACTTTTCATAGATTGAAATGTTTCCTTGTGTTTCTCAGGTGGCTGCAGCATAGAGAGCTTGACTTGACGCTTCTGTCCTGCTGCCTACAGATAAACTTTATATACATCATAATAAACTCAAATCAGAATAGATCGTGTAAAAATGGACACAGACTGATTTCATACGTTAATGGTGAAACTTCTACATTACTATTGAAGAGAGGCTGCTGCTGCTTCTTTTCAGTGGGTTCATCTAAAACTCAGTAATGTGGAAACAACCACAGGAGGGCGTCATGTTGAAGATGAAAATTCTACCTAGACTGGTCCTTAAAGCGCCTTTCACTGCTTCTCGTTCACCCTTTTACATGCAGAGCTGCTGCAGCTGACCTGACACACCAGGGGCAACTTGGGGTTCAGTGTCCTGCACAAGGACACTTCAACATATGACTGAAGGAGGCGGGAATCAAACCACCAATCTTCTGATTGGAAGGCGACTGCTCTACCTCCTCAGCCAGAGCCGAAGGAGAATACATCCAGAATTAATAATAATTTTTAAAAAAGGCACTCAGAATGATAATTAATATTCAAAAAGCGTTTTTAATCTCAGCAGGATTTTCTTTTGCTTTGTAAAAGCTGCTCTAAAAAACATAAATCATCCAACACAAATACAGAATAAATATTAATATGAAAAAGAAGAACAACAAAAAATGTATGAGAATGTAGAGATGGGTGAACTGGAATCGGGTCAGTAACAGTGGGGGGGTGAACGTAGTGCAATGTAGACTGATAAGTTAAATATGACATAAGTAATAATAATTAAAATCTTTCAACAGCCAGTGTAAACATTAACATTAAAAGTGATCCACAGTGTGACTTTATGCACCAGGTTATCCTGGAACATCGGCATCAGTTATTTCTCAAGTCTGGACCATGGAACCAGACTCTGTGTCTCTTCTAGGTCCCACAGAGCAGCTACGTCCCACCTCTGAGTCCGACTCTGTTTAAGTGATTCAGGGTTTCAAAGCTATCGACACAAGTGACGACATCTGCTCATTCATTCCCAGAGTTCCCCGTCACACACACATACATACACACATTCCATCACCATTTAAACATTTGACACCTCTGAATGAAGTTTGCTAATAACAACAACTGTGACTTTACTTCTTTACATTCAACTGGGTCAGAAATGTTTAATTGTTTTAATTTTCTGGTTAATCATCGTTGTGTATCAGCAGCAGCAGAAGATTCAGCAGCAGAGCCATTTCTGAATGGTTCAAGTTCATGTGTTTGTTGAGCAGGTTGTTGGTGTGAATTCTGGTTTCTGCGTTTTTTATAGATAAATCCACCAACAACAAGCAGAACAGCAACAACAACCAGCAAACAAACACCAACTACTAGTCCAACTTTGTTTCTTTTCTCATCGTTGGTATCTCCATCTGGTGTTTTTACATTATTGTCTCCTTCAATCTCCTCATGACCTGTAAAAGAAAAAGTAGATGTAGCAGTGAGGTGTCAGGTAGGGGATGAATCCATTTACTCTTTGAACTTTGATCACATCACTCATAACAGCAGTTTCTACAAAGTCTCATCAACTACACCTTTACTAAGCACCAACATCTGGACCTCGTTCTTTGCACATTCATTATCAAGTTAGCTGAATATTACTGTTGATTCTTCCAAGTCATGTCAGATCCTATTCAGCACCAGCTTGAAACTGGAGTTTAATCAGCTTAAACATTTTTACTTTTCAGTCTATGGATGTCACCGGCAGCTTCTGACAACAACTGTTCACCACACAGAAAACTAACGCTGTTCATGAACCATCAACATATCTGCACACTAGAGAGTCATTGGACAACACAGTCCACATTCAACGTCTCCACATCTAATGGTAGTGAGGCTAAGAGTAACATACAGGCACAATATGTGTCTATCTATCTATATATATATATATATATTTGCAATGAATATAGGGGAGAGATTAAAACCTACAGATGACTCTGTGTCAGATCAGTGGACACAAGATCATGTTGCTGGGGTCGGCGTTGTGCATCCTCACAGTAACCTTTAGAACTGTGGTGATCTTCTTCCTTTACTTCCTAATTAACCTTGTTGGACTGGGTCCAGCTCAGGCCAAAGGATGTGGTGCAGGGAAAGTCCAACAGCTTCCAACAATAATAATAATACTACTAATAATAATTAAAGTCACACTGCACTTGCTACTCACAAACTAATTCACTATTAATACTAAAGAACTATTTACTAGTATGTAGCTCCTGTTAAAGAGCTGAGATATAGAGACAGACAAACATTCAAAGCTATGGCTAATCTAGAATCACCAGTTAACCTCACATGTCAGTGGATGGTGGGAAGAAACCGGGGAGAAAACGCAAAGTTACACTGAAAGACACCAGGACGACTGGAGGATTCAAACCAAAAATGACGGCCACCATTTTTTGAATTTGTTCAAATATCTGAGACTTAAAATACAAATAAATAAATAAATCCCAATTTTATTTGTCACATACATAGTTACACAGTGTACAACACGCAGTGAAGTGTGTCCTTCTGCATTTGACCTATCCCTCGGGGGGAGCAGTGGGCAGCTACAGACAGCGCCCGGGGAGAAGTGTCTTACTCAAAGACATACCTGGTATGGGTTGAATGGGCTGGGTGCCACAGCTGGGAATCGAACCTGCCACCTTCTGCCTTAACCCACTGAGCTACCAGGCCACTTCTTATATATCAGTAGAATATAAAACATACATACGGTGTTTCCCCATGTATTATGCAGTAATGGATAAAGATCTGTAGAGTTGTGGTTATTGACCAATGTCCTCGTGTCCTACGCTGACATTCATCAGACTGTTTAAAGTGTGAGCAGAGACAGTCATCTGACTATTCTCTTATTTCTCCTAAATATTTCCTACCACATGGCCTTTGTAGTTCAGCATAAATGACAGTAAATAAGTCCTGATTCTCACCCAGAGACAAACAAACACAGACTCACGTGGCTGAACAGTCAGGTGGATGATGCAGATGGGCCGTGTGTCCAAACTGTTTCTCTTTTTGCGGCTTGTTCCTCTTTGAACAACGTGACACTCGTATGTCCCAGTGTCATTAAATGTCACGTTCTTCAGAATCACAGACACGTCTCCGTCCTTCATCTGTTTGTCCTTCAGCTCCACCCGGTTCTGAAAAGATGGATGCTGGTCTTCTGGATCAGTCTGACCCTCCTGGTACAAAATGACAGAATCTGGCTCCAGGTCTGGTCTGATCCACTTTACAGCTGTGACGTCCATGGTGACCGGAGCTTCACATGTCAGAGGGACTGTTTGTCCAGGTGCAGCTGTGACGTTTGTCTGAACTGAAGAACAAACAAATAACAGAGACATTAAAGGATTAACATACATGTTCAACGACAATCAGAGGAAGAAGATGTTAAAACCAGAACGTGAGAAAAAAATCAACAACTTCTCTTTAGAAACATCTGTTTCACTCTCACATCAACAACCAGGAAACACACACACACCTGGTTCAACCTTCAGAGTGAGGTTGTTGATGAGCTCAGGGCTTCTCTCCATGGTTCCAACATAACACTCATATGTTCCAGCATCATTGATGTCCACGTCCTTCAGAACCACAGATACGTCTCCGTCCTTCATCGTTGGATCTCTCAGCTTCACTCGACCATGAAATGATTCATGTTGGTACTCTTCATTTATGTGGTTCTGTCGGAAGTAGAAGACATATTTGTCTGATCCAAGATCAGGTCTCATCCACCGGAGCAGCACAACGGCAGCATCTCTGGGACCCAGACACTGAAGAATCGCTTCGCCTCCACGGTTTGCTTTAATGTCTCCTGAAATATAATTTACAAGAAACAATAACATGGAGTAGTAGAATTTAATCACAAAGTGGTAACTATGCTTATTTTCATAAATGAATATTCACACGCTTTACCTGAGCTAATGCACGGCACAAAGAGAGAGAGAGGGAGGGAGCAGGATAAGGGAAGTGAGCAGTACTGACAGTGGACGAGAGCAGGTGTTTGGTTGCAGGTGGGCGTGGTCAGTAGATGTGCCGCAACAAAATAGTCAAAGCAGGTAGACAAGCAGGGTGGGGGATGAAACAGGGAAACAGGAAGCTCAATGAGACAAAAACATGAATAAAATCATAACGCTAACGTGTACACTGAAATAGGCTCAGGTCAGCAGAGAATTGTATCATTTCTTCATTTGAAACAGCGTAAATCTGGTTCCTGACGGCGAATAAAACGATTCAGATCAACAACAACGCAGCAAAGTTTTTATTGAATAAGTTGTGTATTTAACCCTGATTCATCCTCTTTTTAAAAAATTACTGGAGAGTTAACAACGTGTAATGGTTTTAATTCGGTTCAGTTGTTACAGAAGCTTTTACATTTTGTCGAGTGTTAGAAGTTAAAATGTATTTTCTTTGGTTTATTATTTGATATTTTTGTCCAATTACAAAGTTAGAAAAACACTTGGACTGGTTATTATTGCCCCCCGTTCATATATCACAATAATGTCGTTACTTTAGTCACTTGTAATCAGAGTATTTGTAGTATTTGTACCACATTAAAAAGCTACAGACTTCCCTGTGCGCCTGTGATAGTGACAGGCTGAAGTGATGGAGCAGCAGCTCCCGGTCCTTCCCGTAACGAGTCACCAGGTGAGAGCAGCTTACCTTCAGAGGCGAGCGCGACACACGCAAGGAAAGAAAGAAGGAGGATGAAAGCGGACATCTTTCCTCTGCTGCTGCCGTTTGATGGAAGCTGCCTCGCGCCACACCTTTAGTCACGTGAGGCGATGAGGAGGAAGCAGGTGCAGCTGCTGATGAGCAGTGAACGCCACACGCGGGAAGCTGGTTTGTACCGGTTTAAAACGTGAAACTTTCAGCCTGTCTCTTCCAGGTACCGACGGAGGTGATGGTTGGATGTTGCGCCAGGAAGTTCCTCTATGTGCGTGCATGTGATGTTCAGCTGGATAAAGGAGCGAGCAGCTCGGTCAGGGAGAGGGGAGACATGCTAGTGTCCTCAGGTTTCAGCAGAGAGATGCAGCAAATCCGCCCAGTAATACACAAAGCTTCGTGAAGTTCTGAGGCTTTCGTTCAGTCACTAGAAGAACAGGGAGGTCTGGGTCTCGTTAGGTCGTTCTGCTAAAGACCATTTATACAAAACCGTAGTTTTCCTTACACAGTAACAGGCTAGTTGAAAGGTTTGAGTCTGGCTCTCACTTTGTTAACAGGAAGCACAAGTTACTGGTCTCTCTCTTTAAGCATTCAAACATCTGGCTCATAGATAGATCATGTAGATATCTACATGAAGTTATCCAGATTAGGTGGTTTATGATTTGGCACAATGGATGGATCAGGGTCTTTCTGAATGGAGAGAGGCTGAGAAGAACAAAGAGCACTGACACTCCACACTGAGCTATGACACCACCCAAAAGAGAGACGCAACGTAGTTGGCCAATGTGCCATGGTAAAAGTCGGGCCAGACCCCACACAAAGCTGCGGTGTTGGGGAATAATCTCAGGGATTGTGCAGTAATGCGGTTGTCAGATGTTGTTTGACTATCAAATGTTTTTGCTCAACGCAGTAGCACCAGTACTTCCTGTTCACGGCACGCCCTGGATACTGGGCCGCAAATTATTCTGTGTAGTGTTTTTTTATAAATTGCTGTGTGTTTGATGTGAACAGGGTTTGCTGTTGAACACAGGATAAGCTGGTTTAGAGGAGGAGATAGTTTGTATGTAGTTTAAGGTGTTTAGGGTTTTCAGACAGTGGGTGGTGGTTTAAACACTGTGTTTTAGCAATTGTAATAAAGCAAAAGAGAAAGTCTGCAAATTAAAATGGTGGAAGAGACACAGTATGTTTATTCACACCAAACTGTTGAAGCGATGTTATCCTGAATTAACCTTTTAAACATTTTAAAACACGTAGCACTTATGACTTAGTCCAGCAGGTGGCAGAACAAGCCGTCATGCAGGATACAGAGACATTTTGAATTCAGTTAAACTTCATATAGCACTAAATCACAACACAAGTCTTCTCATGGCACGTTAAATTGCAAAGTTTAAGACCCTACGGAATATAAATATATACATAATAATGTAAAAAACCCAACAGTGCCAGGTTAAGTTGATAACAGATCTGTCCCAACATCCACTGTACATAAATAATAATAAAAATAACATCTCAAATGTCTCCAGTCACTTAGTTTCTTTTAAACAAAAGAACATCAACAGCTTGATGTGAAGTTGTTGAATCCACATCAATATTTTCAACATCTCGCTTGTTTTAAGAGAACAAATAGTTTAGTTTAGTTTATTTGTAAGTACAATAATGTCTGAGCCTCTGAAGACACTGCTGAATCGTTTCCTTGCAGGCTGTACCGCTGACTGGAGCCAGTGCTTTTAATAGCCCTGTTTTGTTGTTTGTTCTCTTTGCACAGGCAACAGGTGTGAATCAACCACAACCAAGCTGAAAGATGTGCAAAGTTCCATCTAACATAACCACACGACACAAAGACTGAGATGAAAGTTTATTAATGTTGCAGACGAACCAGATCGGTGCTGCTGCAACAAGAGCAGGGCCCAAAAGACACCAACAAAAATAACATTGAAAGTAGAAAGTACCAGAACGTTATGCTCTGAATATGCCGTAAGAGCTCGTATTATTAGCGGTGTGACTTGATTATCTGTCGTGCTTAACACTGACAGGGATTATGACTGACTACAAAAATGAATCTTTATTTTTAACTACATACGGGACATGAGAAGATGAGACATAACATGAAAATGAACTTAATCTGGTGTGAAGGGCACTGACGTTAAGCTGGACATCAGGGGTTGGATTCGGGTGAAGGTATGAAAGTCGTCCCCAGCAACGAGTAAACGACGTCTGATTCTGGGGGGAACTCTGAACACAAACAGAACAAATGATATCAGTCAGGTCGAGATTAACATCTAAACATAATCCTAAATAAAAGCAGCTTAAATGTTCTCAGACCAACTTTTATTTCCACTGCTGTTAATGTTCACGCAATAAAAAGCAGTTTCACCTTTGCACCTGTTTGGTCTGATGACTATTTTTCCATCATCGGTTCTTACCGCTGCATAGACTCCAGCAGAATCACATTCTGCAATTTAAAATACACCTTACACACTGCAAGCAACTGCAACTCACACCTGCACAGTTGTCTTTGCAGAATAGTAGCAGAGGAAGTAGAGATGCAAATCTTCTCTGACGGTGAGAACAAATATAAGTGTAGGTTATTTCTCATCAATCGTTCTGAAGTTCACAGTGTTAGAACACATTTTACCACAAAGTAGAAAACAGACAAACACTTTACTGTAGACCACACATAATGGCCCAAAGCATGATCTGCTGAAGTGAGAAACCTCAGGAGTCTTAAACTGCAGTTTACTCGAATCAACAGGAAGAAGACGTTGCTGTGGTTTAACACGTTACAAAATAAAACGCGACATTTATTCAGTGGTTACCTTAATGCACAAGTCAGTGTACTGTTGCGTCTTGTACTGTAATGTGTTTAACCTCTTAGTGGTTCCCACATCCATCCTCTACTTACATAACAGTCTAAGACTTTAAGATATGGAAAGTTAAAAAATAAAATCGAAAATGAAAACATTTCTTGTTTCCTTACAACATACAACAGGTACTTTTAATATTTTATGAAGACACTCATGATTTTTGAATTAGGTATTTTGCTTGGGCGGTATGGCCTGAAAAGAATATCGCAACATTTTTAAGCTATATTGAGATATATGTTGCGATATATACACCAGGCATGTTTACAAATGCAGTGCAGATGGCAGACTCTGCAAGTCTTATTTATTTTTGAAAAAAACAGAAGATTTCAGTCTGCCCTCTGTTTGTAAACAGGCTAATTGTCGGTACCAATGGTCGGGGACCTCTGCTATAGAGCTTGGGCTTTCACGCCTCCCTCCACAAGTTTGCTTCCCTCCGCTGTAATTCCAGAGCAAAACAAGCATTTGTGTGGACTGTTTTCTGGAGTGAGCTCAGAGCGAGCTGTTGCTTAAAAGGCACATGCGCCGAGTTTATACTAGACAGTTACGATATAGTCATTCACAATATCCCGCATGGAACAAGTTGTGATACATGGAGTAAATTTGATATATTGCCCACTCCTTCTTGTAAGTACTTACATCTACCATCAAGTTTCCAAAGACCACCCAGAAACCAAAGGGACCAAAACAACGTAAAAACACGTCTGACCTGGATTATTTTCCTGCTGTCAGTTTCATTAGTCAACGAGCAACCCTGAAAACTGTCTGTTTGAAAACTGTAGTACAACTGTGAAGATGGATGTTGTTTGGATTTATTGTCTTTAACTAATTATCTTCAAGTCGATTGACAGGTTGTGAGAACAACAAAAGCTGAAGATGAGCTACCATCTTGTGTTTCTACCATCTTCTAAAACACTAAATGACATTGAATAGGCAAAATGCTCCATGATGCAGCCATAGGGTGACACATAGCGCATAATCAATGTCAGCTGATGTATTTTGGCATTTTTGTCTGACTGATAATTTCTGCGAGGACTTGTTCCCGTTGTATTATGGTATTCCCCTACCGGCATTGCCTTTTTTTTTCCAATATGTGCCTTTAAAAATGGATTAAACTCACCGAGAACCTCCAGCACACCCATGAAGTTTCTATTATCATGTTGTCCATATCACTGCAACTACCCTTTTTCAAAAAACCTCTGTCCAGTATTCACATTCATTATAACATATTTTTCTAGTTCTGAATCTATTCGCCCATCGTCAGCAGAGCGTGTAACAGGAACAACAATGGCTTTTTACTGGCCCTCTGATCACTCATGTTCACTCAAACGCGCAGCCGCATTTTCCTGTCACCCCTGAAACGTTTACAAGCCAAACAAAACACAGTGCCTTTTGAAGGGGAATAAAGCAACCATTCCCTCTAGCCCTATTGGTGTGGTGTTTCCCATGATGGACTTAACGCTTCTTCTTTCTCAGACTGTAGTGGCCGCTCACCTTTACCTTTAAGTGACGGGGCCACGATGCACCCGGGCTAAGTAATGTGCGCACTTTCAGTCACACATGC
>JAUMTR010258691.1:0-19854 GCA_032270685.1 Microctenopoma stevenorrisi | reverse complement strand
ATAAATGGTACTAACAAAGACTCAAAGGACTGGATATCGGATTTCTCTTTACATGTGGCTGAAAGTGCGCAGATTACCTAGCCCGAGTGCATCGTGGCCCCGTCACCTAAAGGTAAAGGTGAGCGGCCATTACAGAAAGATTTTGGGCAACTGTAATAGAATTAAATAAAGAACACAGGGTGTGAAAGAAGGACAAATATAAAAGTGTCTTGTTTAAGGAAACATAATGGAAAGACTGTAATCTAATGAATGTATGTGTTTACTGTTTTAATGTATGTGTTTACTGTTTTAATGTATGTGTTTACTGTTTACTGTTTTTGCAGGATCCTCAGCTGTGACTCCTGTGTTTGTGCAGAGGGGAAATGATGTACTTCTGGATGTTATCGAAGATGTTCCTGAGAAGTTCTTCTTTCTTGTATGGACATTCAGTGGAAAAGATGTTTTAGTAACATTATCACGTGGTAATGAACCAACAATCACTCCAAACTACACTGGAAGGGTGGAGTTTTCCAAGGTAAATTACTCTGTGAAACTCAAGAATCTACAAGAGACAGACAGTGGAGTTTATACTGCACGAGTGACAGCTGCTCAAGATCAAACAGTAGCTAAATACAACGTCACAGTTCAAGGTAGGTTTCTTAACATTAAAGAGACTGATAGAGATCATCTACTGACATGTTTCTAAAATGCTCCACACACCTCTTTTCTCCCTCAGATCCAGTGTCTCCTGTTACACTGACAGTGGACCCTGTGTCCAACAGCTCAGACTCCTGTAATCTCACTGTGACCTGCAGGACACAGGACTCATCTCAGGACATCAGCAGCACTTTTACATGTCCGAATCAAGTCTGCATTGACAGAGAAACATCAAAAACAACGACATCTGGTGCTGTTCTTCGTGTCTACTATGGGAATCACTCAATCATCTGTAACCATAGCAACTACGTCAACTGGACCAAAGGACAAATACTGATTCAGGATTTCTGTCCCCTGCATAATGGTACGTTTGAATAATAAGATAATCGATTATTTCTCAGTTTGGACTGTAGCTCAAAGAAAACAAAACTAAAACTTTACACTGTAAAGTGCCTTGAGATAACTTTTGTTGTAAAATGGCGCTATATAAATAAAATAAAATGGAAATGAATTAAAACAGTTTGCTTAGTTTAAATTTTAATATTTATTTAATAACTGTAAACTAAGAGAATCAATTGTCCAGTGTGGACTGAATTACTAAAAAACCGTGAATGGTCAGTGAATTGTTAATTCAAATTGAAATTTTTTAAATTTGCACTAGTGTGGCTTTATAAAACTAGAAGACAATATTTATACAGTGAATTTGATTAATCAGCAAATGTTCTAATGATTTTTATTTTATTTAAGATTTCATTTTTTTTTTTGTTACAAAGATATTTGTAAAACTGAAACTGCAGTTTGTCAAACACAGACTATGACTCACAATTATTTAGTTAGTTTTAAAAGTTTTTTTTAATATAACCTCTTGTACTTTGTGTTTGGTTTTCCAAAAGAAAAATACCCACTAGTTTTTAATGGTTTACTATTTTGCTCATGAACGTGGTGTATTTGTTACCAATCACATTTTGAGATGATTATTGTCAGATGCAAACAATCATCAGCCATCAGAGTAATTCACCAAATCCTGTGATCAGTACAAACCGTTCATCAGAAAATGATGTGAATGAAAAGTTTTGTAACGTTGGCGGTCTTAAAATGTTTAGTCTTAACTTTTTTCTTAACTGCAACAACTTCAAAACATTATTGCATGTTTGCAAAAGTAGGAAATCACTCACAACACATCGTTTGTTTCTTAAATCAGAAAAACAGTGCTTTTCAGTTTGATCCCTGTACAAACGAGTCTCTCTCAGCCATCCACAACAAAGTGAAATGTGATTGTTAGTCCTTTTCTAGCCAGGAGCCAATTGATCAGCAGTTAGAGTTGGTTCTAAGTGAGTCATATACAAGTGATATTTCTGCAGATTTGTAGAGAATTGTGCTTTTTCACACATGTACCAGAATGATTTTAGCTTAAATGATAAATCCCTCTCTGCTGGTTAATGAGTCATTGTTGTAATAACTGTTCAAATTCTTTCCTTGTTTTTGAATTGTGTCAAAGAGAATGTAAGTAAAATGTTTAATTTGTTCTCTGGATTCTTCTTACAGCAGTTCCTAGTGGAGCCATGATTGCTGTGATTGCAGGTGGTCCTGTCCTGATTGTCCTTCTGGTTGCTTTCTTCTGGTTCATATGTAAGTTCAGTGTGCAGATAATATTAAAAGCTGATCATATTTAGATCTATAGTGTGAATTAAATTATACGTGTTATGCTTTTGTAACATAGATCTTCTGTATTTACATGTTTTTTTCTTTTTCTACATTTATTTTCTGACTAAACAATGACCTCATTATGCATCTCAAAGTTTGCTGATTAGTATGTGACACTAGCTATTAACGTTAATAGCTATTAGGAAACCAATAGTTCTTTTAATTTTCGCTTGCTGATTTATCAAACCAGTTTTTGTCCAGACTGGTACATTTTTCAAACATAGCTTGTTAAATTACTCATAGAAATATATGTTCCTTCCATTGAAAATAACAATGACACAAAAAAAATCACACCAATATCTTTGACTGCAAAATGGGACGAGTTTGTTAATGTATTATAACAAATTACACTGTGACCATAAAATAAATCCACAGCTGTATCTGAGTTCACAATTTAATGAGCACAGCGTTTTAACAAACTACTCAATAAACGAATCATCCTTATTTGTTGAGATGAAGCTGTAAGAAAACACATCTGGATCCATAATTAGTCCCTTTAATTGTTCCTGATGAACCTTTTGTATGTAGGAACAACTAAAAATATTTTACATTATCTTACTTTTTACCTACAGGTAAAAAGAACAAAGAAAAAAAACAGACCCAGGAAAATACAGTTTATGCTGTTCCTGAGGTAAGCAGCAAATTTATTATTCAAAACTCTCTCAACTTTGCTGTGAAACTGAGGAACATAGATTCACATTATGAGTAATTTAACACAAATCCTGGTGAAATAAAGAACAGAAATTCAGGCTTTTATAAAAAAAACCTAGACTGTCTGCTAAACTATCTTTTCTCACGCTTTACTGAAGACTTTCCAGATGCTGTTTGTTCAAACCTGTTGTTGTAGTTCTCACCATACAACACGTTTGGATACAGTATGTCACTGTGTAAAGTAAACGATGAACAATATTAGATTTTCCTAACGTGGATATCCGATTCTCTCCTAGGACGTCAGTCGAGCCCAAACTCAGAATCAGGAACAGAGTCTGAACCCTGTAACATCGACCTACGCCATGGTGAACTTCCCAATGGCACCTGGATCGACAAACATTCCAAACATTTCGTCCTTACCGGAGACTATTTATGCTCAAGTCAATAAAACTGCAAAACCCACCTCCAGCCGCGCCCCACAACCAACACCCAGAAGCAAAAAGCACCATGAAGATGTGTTCACAGAACAGAATGACAACATGTACACAAATGCAGAGTGAACATCTGACACATTTCTCTAAAGGTTTGTGCAACCTTTCATCAAAACTGCACAAACTGTGTCAAATGGATCCTAATTAGACATATTTTAAATCTTAAAACAGCAGCATGTGATGAACCGTGCTGTAGCAGGTATGGGGCATTTGGCCGTTGTCAGTCGTCCCCAGGGTTGGTGGTTGACTTCCCGGTTCCTCCCCGATTTCTGGCCACATGCTGAAGAGTCCCTGGACAAGGCAGGGACCCCTGAACCTTTGGTGTCTCCAAGGTGCTGCCTGTCCACAGAAGAATCTTCTCAGTGGGATTGTTTGTGGGAAATATATCATGATCATATCATGATCTGTGGCAATGTTCAGAAGCGTTATAGCTTCATCCATGATGCACAACAGTCTCCTTCCACATCTTCACTTCCACATCTTACAATTACAGCTGACTTGAAGATGGTGAATACAGCATGACTTTACCCCGTTAACTGATCAGTATGGTGCATGGGTTGTGTTAGTTGTGCAGTAGAACAAAAATTATTTTTATACCTGGATGATTGTTTGACTCTGGACTGTGAAGTATCTTAGAGTTATCCTCACGTGGCTATGCTAATTTTCTAATTATGCTAATTTAGTGCATGTGATTCCGGCACATGCCTTAATCACTGTTTCCAGGATACTGCCAGGTTTGCAAGGTTTCTTTCACCTCATACTCCTGCAGCGAGAGATGCTGGAGAGGCAGTGAATGTAGGTTTGCTGTGGTCTGAAGGCAGGAAGAGAGGTTCTTCAACACTTCTGCCAGTGTGCGGCTGCTACTGCTGCTGGGGGATGTGGGACTCTGGCCTCTGTAGTTGGTTATGGCCTGGATGCGTCTCCTCAGATTGGCTCCGGCAGTGCTGTCCCTCATCCTGTAGCTGAGTTTTGAAATCTGATCAGGGTCTGTACTGCTCCTAGAAAAGGACAGTCTATGTGCGTGTGACTCAGGGACCTGTTGCTCACTCATTTACATTCTGTTTAATGTGAATCATGCTTGCAATTATTCAGTTTTATCGTTTTCCATTTCTGCATAATGTCTTTGGATTCTCTGCCCTGCAGGCAACACCAGAAACACCAGTGATTCAGTTTCTGAATATGCATGGAATCGCAATATTGTATTTTATATTATAAATGATAAATTGTTTTTTCTTATTGTACTTGTAATTACAACTTATTGGACTGCCACATTCACTAACCTTGTTGCATCTTGCCAGTGAAATACGTTTTCCTAATGTGCTGACTGACTGAACGGAGTCAGATGAACAGATCTGTGTGGGGATTAAGTTCTGTGGATGCAGAATTAAACGTCTCTACCTTAAAGAAATAAGTCCGGTTGCAATGACTCAACTTTCAGACAACTTCTCCTCAATGACTGAGCTGTTTTTTTTATCCCAGTTTGTCCCGAGTCAAGAAATAATACATTTTTAAAACCAATCTGCGGCTGGACTTAAGGAAACATGAGGAAGGTTTACTGTACTTTGCTTGGCAGACGCTTTTATCCAAAGCGACTTACAGGGAGCTAGTGCTGGGTGTCTGGCTCAGAGACACACCTGGTAGGGGACAGATTATGAGTCAGAAGGGGTTCGAACCCACAACCTTCTTCAATCCAGTCTGACGCTTAACCCATTGAGCTACCAGGCCACTGCTAGCAAAAAGGGTTATTAAAGAGTTACCCACAACCTCTGACCATGAAGAAATCCATTTATTAAAAATCATACAATGTGATTTCCCTCTTTTCTTTTTTTGCATTCTGTCTCATTTTTAATGTACCTGATTGAAATGATCTCTCTCATCCGTCATCCAGCGCCTCTTCACTGCCACCTGCTGTCTGACTCCCCTCTTCTCAGACCCCCTCTTTCTGCATCCAGCATCTGATCCTTGTTTTATTACTCAATCTCTTTCTCCCCTCCCACTTCGTCTTACACAGTCCCTCATGCATCCATCTCTGTCACCACTTTATAGTCTCTAATCTCTGTCAGTTTCATCTCTGCATCGCTGTGTACTTTCACCAGTCTACAATAATGTTGGAGCTAAAAAACTGTTTGCTGCAATATCTGATGTTTCTGTGTCAAGAATACGTTTCCCATTTATTTTTATTTAAATAATAATCATATACATTATTTGAGAACACATGACTATTTTATCATAAAACACAATCAACGTTTGAATTATTCTCCGCACAGAAACACATTTTGTCATCTGATTTTGACCAGTATATCCAGTTTGACAAAAGTCTCACAAAGTTCAAAACAACCTACAAAGTTCCTCATGATGATCAATAAAATGTATATTTAAATTACTACAATTAAAACTAAAGTTACTAAAACAAAATATGACATACTCTGTAGGAACTTTTTAGAGACAATAAATGCTAAGACAAAGACCTTTACCTCATGGTTAGTGGTGAAGTAATTTATAATCAGTTATTTTTACCTTTTTTAAATCATAATGACAAATGAAAATCCAAAGTTACCAGACCATATGTAGCCTTAATATCGTGTCCTTTAGCATCAATGACAGCTCTGGACAGCTCTCAATAAATATCTAAAATGTGAATTAAAGCTAAATCGTCAGAATTAACACTTTAAACAAAAAAGGGACCCCACAGGTTAAAGAAAGGTGCAACCACCGATTAAAAATTCACTTTAACGTACTGTAAGTTTTCTGGTTGAGAATGTGACATAAGCTGACCTGGTTGCTATGGCTACAGATAATGAAAACATCCAACCGGTAGAGATAGAAAACAGCACCAGGGGATGTGACCTTTGACCTTGTTCCTCCTTCTTGATAGCAGGTTTGAGTATTACACCTAAAAGTGCTGCTGATGTGAGAGTCCTGTGCACCCCTGTTGCATTCACTGTATTAGTAACCTCCTCAGGCTGAGAGTCTGTGCCATAGAGCATGACCACATATTTTCTGTTCAGGAATTAAATGTCACCTCAGGGTGGGTCACCTGCAAACACAAGGCCACCAGCCAAATTGCAGGTTTAAACAGTCTGAGATGAGGAAACCCTCTCCTGCCGTGCAGGAAATTGAATGAGTAAACAGTAAGAAAAAAGTCTCATATAATATAATAAGGCAGCATTTCAGCAGCGCTCTATGACAATGGCAATAAGAGTTTTCTGATTCTGATTAACACCCTTTAAAACATTTCTGTTGCAGGTCTGTGTCACTTACTTTCATGTTACTTTTACGCAAATCATGTTAGTGCTCTAGAGGCATCATTAGGTGACATGATGCAGTAAGATGTTCTGCTTTTTAAGGGGGGTGGTTAAACTTATTGTGATAGCACCACATTTCATCCAGTGTTTCCAAACAAACAAGTATTGAGAATAATTTCCATTGCAAAACAATGAAGGATCTTGTTATTAGCAGAATATAATATATATAATATTCTACTTGCTCCTTCCAATGCTTATGTTAAATGTAATATCTAAAGATTTATAGATTAACTCATCTTTATTGTTCAGTGAAAATTACTCTTTGAAACTGAAGAAGTTAGAGACACAGTGAAGTTTATACTGCACAAGTGACACATCAGCACCAGTGGACATTTCAGCTCGACAATGACCCAAAACACAGCAAAAGTGGTGAAGAAATAGTTGGCAAACAACAAGTTTCAGAGTAGCCCAGCCAGAGTCCTGACTTAAATCCAGTGGAGTCTGTGGAGGGGGCTAAAGATCAGGGTGACGGCAAGAAGACCCTTTAACCTGAAATATTTGGAGCTCATTGCTAAAGATGAACGGGCAAAAGTACCTGTGGAGACATGCAAAAAGCTACTCTGCAATTATAGGAATCGTTTCATTGCTGTAATATCCAACAATGGTTTTTCTATTGATTGTAAGGGGGTTGCGTTCAGGACCCAATAGCACTCTGACACAAACTAAATTCAAGACCTTTAATAAACACAGGGACTAAATGAACTGAGAACAAGTAAAACTGAGAAACACTCACTACGGGATATAACACAGAAGGTTGGGTGAACCATTAACAAAGCAACAGAGCTGACACTACTACTGACTGAAGCACGAGAAAGGGTAAATGAAACGTCACTTCTAACGGAGGCAGGAAAAACACACTGAGAATAATTACTAGAAACTAAAGAATCGTCAGGCCTAGGCTGAGCTGAACATAGAACCGAAAATCACTCCCCACGGGAGGATAAACGCGAGCACTGAAACTAAAACGCCTAACAGCACACCGGTGACTGGAACTATACACGGGAAACTTAGTGAGGGAAAAAGACCAGACGACAGAGGTGAACATTACATGACAGACAAGACTTACGGGCAGGCGGGAAGACGGAGACCGACTGGGAACAAACAAGACCAGGGATGAGACCAGACACACAAGGACGCAGGACGGAACACGGCAGACCAGACGGGGGTCGACGGGCTGGCAGGGACCACAGAGCTTTGAGGACTGGCGGAACGTGGAGGGAACATAACAGGTTTGCAGGACGTGGAGAATCATGGCAGTATAATCCGGCAGCGTGTGGCTGACTGAGGGGGGGAAAATAAAGGGACGCTAATGACCAGAAAGTGTTAACAGGTGAGGGATCGGGAGCCGGGAGTGATCAGGTGAGTGGGTGATAGAAAACAGCTGCGGGTAATGACGTGAGCGAACGAGGGAGCTGGGTGTGTACAAGTGAGTGACCGAGCGGGGGGCGTGACGGGGAAACAGAGCCAGAGACCGGGGACGTGACTGACTAAAAAACCCAGAATAAACTACAAACACACCGGGAGGCGGGGCAGACCGGGGCGAACCGTGACATTGATTATGGGTATGAATACTTTTGGACATGAAATGTTTCGTGTTCCTCAATAATTCCTTTGTACATCGTCGTATTATCTTTTGGGAGACACCTGTGTCATTTCCTGTCAAAAATAACTTGCTGGTTGAATAAAGTCAAACTTTGCCAGAGGTATGATTAATTATGGACTTGACTGTAGGTTTCCTAACACACAAGAGACTGGTAGAGATGAATTACTGCCACGTCTGCGCTCGTCTCTTTTCCAGGCAGCAAACTGCCAGCAGACAGGCTGCTCCATGAAACCTTAGAGCTGCGTCACTTCTCCACTACTTAAACCACTCCCTGCTGCTTTCTGATTCAGATATATTTATCACGTGCACAGTCTTTCTGTTGTTTACCAGCAGCAGATCTAACTTCTGTGAGACATGGACCATTTGACTCGGTTTTCTTGGTGTTATCGTGTCAAACGCAAGGTGAGAATTTACTTTTCTACTTTGACTGTCTCTAACGGTCATCACGACAAGTCAAATACCACCAATGATAGGAGAGTCAATGGTGATCTGTGTAAAACTAGATAATGATAACATCTTTCTCTTTCAATAACTTTAAAAGCTTTACTTATTGAAATATACGCTGCTATTTTGGCTTCATATCAGGGCCGGTTCTAGACAAGCAGGGGGGTAGAGAGACCTGTGAAGGGGGCAAAAGGTGGCGACGAATTCGGGAAACTGTTTTTGACATGTAATTGGATTTCACTTTGTTGTACCACCAAATACATGTTTGGGGCCTGGTAGCTCAATGGCTTAAGCTGCAATTGTTGGCAGAGGTGCAGGAGAAGCAGAGCACTGATGTACCATCCTTGGTACAGGCAGGAGCAGCACCACTTTTTAAAAGCTTCGAAAGAAGGATGTTTAAGGGGGCAGAACGTTTGTTTAAGGGGGCAGAACGTTTGTTTAAGGGGGCAGAACGTTTGTTTGTTTAAGGGGGCAGAATGTGTGTTTAAGGGGGCAGAACGTTTGATTTAAGGGGGCAGAACGTTTGTTTAAGGGGGCAGAATGTGTGTTTAAGGGGGCAGAATGTTTAATTTAAGGGGGCAGAACGTTTGTTTAAGGGGGCAACGCCCCCTCTTGCCCCCGCGTAGAACCAGCAGAAAATTAGTTTTTGAACGCAACAATTATTCAAACCGTTGTTGTCTCACTGTGTCAACATTTATTCCATGTGCCAAGACCCAGTCTCCATCTTGCCTCGATGACTTTGACCTATTGCTCTCCCATAGGTAGTTATGAAGTGCCTGGTGGTTATGACAAGAATAAAAGACTCCACTGACATCACATTTGACCATAATCAGTATGCTTATAGGAGCAATCGCTCAAAAGCCGATGCCCTCAACCCCCTCATCTTTACATCGATGGTGCTGCAGTTGAGGTCGTTCCCTGGTATAAATACCTTGGATTACACCTGTCTAACACCATCGTACACAAATACAAGATTCACCAGCACCTGTCTCACCTGAGGAAACTGAAAAGGGCAGGAGTGGACAGCCACGCCCACTTCACCCCCTTCCATCAGGCAGACAACCAGACTACCAGAGTTAAGGTAGTTAACTGTGGTCCCCTGCCTTAAAGGACTAGACTTGCACCACACCCATACAGATACTGACCAATTGCACATATACATTCTTGCACTATTACACAACACTGCTGTCCACTCATTGTTGAATGTATTTATTTTTCTATTCTATTTGTCTCACAATATACACATTGACCCGAGTTCACTGCGTTTCTTTCACTGCGTCTCCTGCAAGAATGACAATACCTTTCCTCTTATTTTATTAATGTATGTGTTTACTGTTTTTACAGGATCCACAGCTGTGACTCCTGTGTTTGTGCAGAAAGGAAATGATGTACGTCTGGATGTTATCAAAGATGTTCCTAAAAAGTTTATAATTCTTGTCTGGAGATTCAATGGAACATTTACATCTGGTAATGAACTAATAGTCAATGAGGTTTACACCAAAAGGGTGGAGGTTTCTAAGGATAATTACTCTGTGAAACTAAAGAGTCTAACAGAGACAGACAGTGGAGTTTATACTGCACGAGTGAACGATGGTCAAGAAGAACAAATAGTAGCTGAGTACAACGTCACGGTTCAAGGTAGGTTTGTTAACATTAAAGAGATTGATAGAGATCATCTACTGCGACGGTGTAAATGTTTGTAGAACTGACTTTGGGCAACTGTAATATAATTAAATAAAGAACACAGGGTGTGAAAAGAGGACAAATATAAAAGTGTCTTGTTTAGGGAAACATAATGGAAAGACTGTAATCTAATGAATGTATGTGTTTACTGTTTTTGCAGGATCCACAGCTGTGACTCCTGTGTTTGTGCAGAAGGGAAATGATGTACGTCTTGATGTTATTGAAAATGTTCCTGAGTTTGACCTCCTTGTATGGACATTCAGTGGAAAAGATAATTTAGTAAGATTTTCACCTGGTAATAAACCAACAATCACTCCAACCTACACTGGAAGGGTGGAGTTTTCTAAGGAAAATTACTCTGTGAAACTCAAGAATCTACAAGAGACAGACAGTGGAGTTTATACTGCACGAGTGACAGGTGATCAAGATCAAATAGTAGCTCAATACAACGTCACAGTTCAAGGTAGGTTTGTTAACATTATAGAGACTGATAGAAATCATCTACTGCCATGTTTCTATAATGTTGCACACACTTTTGTAACCATAGCAACCAGATCAGCTGGACCAAAGGACAAACAATGATTCTGAATTTCTGTCCCCTCTATAATAGTAAGACAGATGATAAGATGGCCTGGTAGCTCAATGGTTTAAGTATCAGACTGGGATGTAGAAGGTTGCAGGTTCAACCCCGTCTGACTCCTAATCCATCCCCTACCAGGTGTGTCCCTGAGCCAGACACACAGCGCTAGCTCCCTGTAAGTCCCTTTGGATAAAAGTGTCTGCCAAGCAAAGTAAAGTAAAGTAAAGCAAAGTAAAGATAATTAATTAATGCACAGTTTGGACTAAAAACTACTACTAAACTACTAAAACGTTTTAGTGGTCAGTGAATTGTACATTCTCATTTGAATTAATTCACCAGTACTATTGTTGATTTGTAAGACTATTTACTCTGTGCATTTGACTTTAAAAAATATTTCCAATGTTTGTTTTTAAACATTTTGTTCTTTGGTTTCTTTATAGCTCGTAATAGAGCCATCCTAAGAGGTACCGTGATGGGTGGTGTTGTGGTTGCTGGCATCTGCTTGTTCTTTCTGTTTGCTTTTGCATGAAATGTAAGTTCAAAGTTCCAAATATACACAAGTCTTTAATCAAACAGTAGTCAGTAATAGCCAACTATTAACGAAACACATAAAAACTCATCACCTCTTTTCACTCATTTGTTAAACTGTTGCATATAGAGATGACAGTCACATAAATTTGAAGCAGAAGCCCACATGTTGTGTTCAGCCTAACACTGATGAAACCGGGACAGATCACCGTCAGTCAGACTTTGGCCCAGAGTCTGATGTCAGAGTGAATAAAACAGTCATAGAGAGGAAGGGACAACACTGCCAACATTGGCTCTATAAATTATATGTATTACAGCTGTATCTGAGTGCTACTAACATCACAGGGCTGCAGCACAATCCCACCTTCTCCTGCCTCAGTAACTGCTGCAGCTAATCTGCTGTTAGTGATTCTGCTCTGAACTACATGTCACATGTACACAACACAGTTTCCGCAGCTTTGTTGTGTCCAGATGTTTTTTGAATTGAAGACTTTCTACAGACTCTATCCTCTATTTGTCTAAACTTCCAGAAAGAACTCTATCGGCAGCTGAGAAGACATGAGTGCAGAGCTGGTGAGCAGGGCTGAGGAAAAATGGTCACCGTGGCTGGACCAGAACAGAACAGGACGTGACTAAATGAACCCTGTGTTGTGTGGAGGAGGAACACAGGTCAGGTTCTCTAGTATTATCGAACTTTGGCTGTTGTTGTTCCCAAGACCCAAGTGACTTGGATATATGCAGATTTAGCAGTTAAACTTTTTCTATATTTCCCCATTTGGCGGGAAAAAATATTCTTATGCCTCAACTCAACAAAACAAAGACAGAAAACCCTATAACATCACAGTCATGAGCATCTAAAGTACAGTGGAGTATGAGCTCCTCTGCTATTCAAAGAAATTAGAAAAAATATATTAAAAGAATGTTATTACAACAGCCATTTGAATTTATAACTGAGATGTTTTTTTCTTATTTTCAAACAATGACTCAAGTAAAGAAAGTCACTCTGTCAGTGTTTGGTCTCTGGGCTGGTTGTGTGAGTGCATGGTGTGTGTGTGTGTGTGTGTGTGATTCTCACTCTCTCTATATGACCCCTTGTTTTTCCCCTGGCCACACCCTCACTCAATGCCTTTGTCCTCACCCGTTTCCACTCCCTTGATTGCTCTGTTCTCTCCTGCTTACTCAGCTGTCCCCAGTTATCTGTTCACTTCCTCTCCCTTTATTTTTCCCCTCTCCCAGTTTACTGTGCCGAGTTTTCTGTTTCTCTAGGTTTGTGTGAGCTGTCCTTCTAGGTGTGTAATTTTGATCAGCTTAGTTTTCATGTAACTTGTCCCTGCTGCACCCTGCTACGTTGTCGTCGTCGTCTCCACTCTAGGTTTATCTTGTTTTGTCCATGTCTTGTTAGTGCAACAATTGGTCTTCTCTCCTGTCCCTTATGGTAGTGTTTATTTTGATTTGCTATGCCTGTAGCTACATCTAGGTTCGTCCATGTCTTGTGACTTGATTAGATTGTTTGTCAGTAGCTACATTTGAGTTTTGTTCTTTGTAGTGAGTATTCTAGTTTTCTGCTGTCTCGTTTAGTCCTTGTCTCTATCTGTGTCATACTTTAGTAGTAGTCTTGTTTAGCCTTGTCTGTGCATATGCTTATTAGAATCATTATGTCCTCTTGCTTTGCTCGTTAGGTTAGTAGTTCATGTTTAGTTCACTAGTCCTGTAGTCTCTTTGGTTAGCCTTCTAGTGTATGTTTTCATCTGTCCTGCTTCGTATGTCTAATTACTTACTGCTTATTAATTGCCTCCTTTGAAGTGACACTTTGTTAGTTTACATTTTTTGGTCTTGTCCCGTGTTCATTCATTGTCTTGCTTGGGAGGCATCTCATTGAGTTAATTACTGCCTCCTTAGGAGTGATTTTCCGTTTGCCAGTTTGATATTGTGTGTTTATTAAATTCTACTTAGTTCTCCAGTTCTTTGTCGTGTGCTTTTGGTTCCACCTCTCTAGCCCTCCCATGTCTGACACTCGCTGTTCATGGTCATGCAAGTCTCTCACGTCCAATTAATTGGAAAACAATTAAGACATTGCTGCAAAATCACGGGAACCTTCTGGACATTCATGAACATTTCAACAGCAACTGTCCTGCAAACCTCTGGTGACTGTGTAACTGGAACTGATCAAGTGTTTCTAGCAGCTTTACAGTGCTTTATTTTTATTTTTTGGACCAAGGAATGGACTGAACATAAGAACAGCTTTTTCCAACAGCAGTACCTTAATTAATTACTCATAATTAGAGTCAGAATGTAGCAGTTAATAGTTTTACAACAAAACATTTAAAAACTCACTTGTTCAAAAAGTACTTTAAGTGAGCGCACACACACACACACACACACAGTTATCTACCACTAAACAATTTCTAAGCATGTTCTTTGTCTTGACGAGTTAGGCCTTATCAGGGTTCCTTGTTGTAGTATCTCAGAGGAGGTTCATGTATGTCCTGGAGGACATGCAGACGGTTGGTGTAACAGAGCAGGATGCTAAGGATGGAGTGAGATGGAGGCAGAGAAGGTGCTGTGGTGCCCCCTAAGGTGAGAGAGAAGTAAAAACGAAATGAGCAGGAAGCCTTGTATGTAAAAGATGTGTGTGAGATGTACTTCCTGTCAGGATGTTAGATGAGCGGACGTTAGTTTGAAACAACTTAATCTACAGCTCTGTATGACATGGATCATTTATTTATAAATGCACTTTTCCTGCTGTTATGTCAAATGCAAGGTAAGAATGTATATATACTTTCTAAATCTGACTGCACTAAAACATCTTGTCAAAATGCAAAAATAAAACTAAAGTTCAGGGACAGAAGCCAATTCATGTCTCTGAACTGTAAGAGGAACCAGCGCAGTCAGAAACCGTTGCAGACATGCAGGAAGTTTCACTCTACATGTTGCAACCAGCGAAGGTCGGCTACCTGCCGCTAATCACACGACGCTTTAAAATGACATGCTACAGATGTTAAACTGTAAGATACCAAAGCTGAAGTGTCCGTAGATGTGACTGCTCCGTCAACACCTGCACAACCACCACACCACTGCTGTGAATTACTCTGTGACCATATGGATATGTGACTACTGTATCAGATATCTCAAAATGCCTGGATAAATAACTCGTTATCTCGGGACAAGAAATCCCGTTATTAGAAGATGATAGATTAAGACATTGTTCCTTCAGCAGGACAAACAATTTAACAATCGATTGCCGTCATGAACCATTGAGGAACATCGATGTTCCTCGATAGCGGTGGTGATGGTGGCTGTAGCTCAGGAGGTGGAGCAGTCTTTTGCCAATCGTAAGACTCCTGCCTCCTCCAGTCATATGTCGAAGTGTCCTGGGGCAAGACACTGAACACCCTAAGTAGCCCCCAATGTGCCAGGTCAGCTACTGAATAGCAGCTCTGCCATCAGTGTTTGTGTCTAACTGGGTGAATGAGAAGCTCTGTTGCTATATAAGTACCATTCAACATCAGTCTGGTTAAGACAATATTCAATTCATTCCTCATTATTTAAGAAGCAGGTTGTCCCAGCTTTAGCTTCACAGGCAATTACATTAAATTATATCTGGTAGTTTGGTGGCAACTTGATTCTTTATCAAGGTGAAAACTTTTGCCAACTTTGAGTAACCTTAGTAGGATGTGTCAACAAACCTTATAAACACATAATGACCCTATTTTTAAGGAGACAGAATGGAAAGAAGAAAACAAACATTCTGTTTATTTCATTACTGTATGTGTTTATTGTTTTTACAGGATCCACAGCTGTGACTCCTGTGTTTGTGCAGACAGGAAATGATGTACTTCTGGATGTTATCAAAGATGTTCCTGAGACGTTTTTATTTCTTGTATGGAGATTCAATGGAAATAATCTTTTAGTAACATTTACATCTGGTAAAGATCCAACAGTCAATATGGTTTACACCAAAAGGGTGGAGGTTTCTAAGGATAATTACTCTGTGAAACTAAAGAGTCTCACAGAGACAGACAGTGGAGTTTATACTGCACGAGTGAACGATGGTCAAGAAGAACCAATAGTGGCTGAGTACAACGTCACGGTTCAAGGTAGGTTTGTTAACATTAAAGAGACTGATAGAGATCATCTACTGACATGTTTCACACACTTCTTTTCTCCCTCAGATCCAGTGTCTCCAGTTACACTGACAGTGGACCCTGTGTCCAGCAGCTCAGACTCCTGTAACCTCACTGTGACCTGCAGGACAAAGGTCTCTCACATCAGCAGCACTTTTAAATGTGGGAATCAAACCTGCAGTAATGATGGAGAAACATCAAAAACAACCATATCTGGTGCTGTTCTCCATGTCTACTTTGTGAATCACTCAATCACCTGTAACCATAGCAACTATGTCAACTGGACCAAAGGACAAATACTGATTCAGGATTTCTGTCCCCTGCATAATGGTACGTTTGAATAATAAGATAATCAATTATTTCTCAGTTTGGACTGTGGCTCAAAGAAAAAGAAACTAAAACAAACAGTTTGGTCAGTTTAAATTTTTATATTTATTTAATAACTTGTATACGTGTAGATTTATAAAACCAGGAGCAACTGAGTATTTGAACATTGGTCATTTCGAATTGTATTTGAAAGACAGAAATATCTCATTCTCAGGTCGTCAGGTTGTATTATGGTATAATGTAAATATACCACCAAAATAATGTAGATCTCACTCTGTATAAATCCTAATAACCATTTGTTTGTTCTTGCAGAGCTTAAGGGACAACGAAGCCATATTGTCGTTATAATCACTGTCACTACCACAATCTTTTTCATAATTGGAGCAGTTCTTTGTTATAGACAGAAAAGAAAAAGTAAGTTCAACATTACAAAGTTTGTCCTTTATTCACAGTCTATGTGGGTTTTCAGCACTGTAGCAAAGGTTATCATCAGCACCAGGCCAGCCGACAGGCCTGGGTGGGGCAGGACAACACCCTCTAGCACATCAGTAAATTGGTGTTATGACTACATTACATTATATTTTAACTAGTTTTGTGTCTAATGTTTGACTCATATAAAGATTAAACAATATCCCCAAGATTTTTAAAATCAAATACTATTGTATTGTCATTTACTGATGACAATACATTTACTGATGTAGTAAATGTATGTGTGTGTATATATATATATATATATATATATATATATATAATATTAATAATAATAATCTGTGTAGTAGCCAGTTCTCCCTAAGTAAGGGGGTGAGGGGTGGTTTAGGGCAGGCAATGAATACAGGAAACAATGTTAAAATGAACATCTTACAACATAGTAAGACTTCAATCTCTTTGTTGGCACTAACAAAGAGATTGGTCATGTAACTATTAAAAAACCTTAAATGAACATGTCACACTCCTTCTCTCCTAAAAGTGCAGAAATTTTATTGTGTGGCATAAATAAATAAATAACGCCTGTATATGAATAACGTGATGTTTTCATGTCTAATCTGCAGGAAAAATCATATTCCCTGATAACACAGTATATGCAGTTCCTGAAGTAGAGGTAGGGGTACATTTTTTTAAATATATAATACCCTGCATCTGTGCAAACTAAGGGATTTGGTTGGGATTAGGTTCAGAGATGTGTGAAATAGGTTTGGACACTATAAATACTACTGCCATAAATAATGTACTGGTAATTATTTGCTGCTGGTGCAAACAACCTGAAATGTACTTACTGAGTGCTGGGTGACCTCTTGTAACACGCTGATGTCTCTCCTCCACCATGTCATTAACTCGTGACTTTCATCTTATGAAGCTGTGCTGCTTCTTCTTCTTATTTCTTTTCTGCAGGTATCCTCAGCTTCAGAGCTCCACGTTGCCAGTGTGCAGTTACTTCCTCTGTTATCCTGTTTTGTCTGTTGCTTATCTTTTCTCTTCCCACTTTCCAGTCCCCTCCTTTCCAGTCCACCTGTCCTAAGACTGGTTCTGCTGGAGGCTTCTTCTATTTAAAGCTAAGCCTAAGGTTACACTTTATTTCTCCACAGTCACCTGGTGCTTGCTGCAAGTAGAAGTATTGAGTGTTCTATGTATTTTCTGTAACCTTAGACAATAAAGTACTTTAGATTGTTCTTGAGAGAGGTGTACGTGTGTAAGGCTGTCTCCAGGTCTCCAGGAGTTTAAACTTCACTATAGACTTAATGTGTAAGACGCTAATATGCAAAATCTTAAGTCCTGGTCCACATGTGGAACTCCTTGTGCTGGCAGAGCCACGTAGCTGAATAAATGCACAGCTCATAATTTGTTGATACCGTCAACTAATAAATACAAAATTGTATAAAACTAATATCACAGTTGATATTGGACATTAGGATTTGGTACAGTGTTTATTGTTGTTGTTATTTTTAGTTCAGGGAAGCAAGGTGAAGACACTGGGCTGGTGTTTAGTTAAATAGTTTCCATACAAGTCATTACCTGCATTTTAAGATAAAAACACAAATTCACTCTAATGTTGTGAAAGGTTTCTCACACTGAAGTTTGTAGCCTCTGAAGGACAAAAGCATGATGATTATATGTGGTGAGAACATACAAGTAAGAATGGTAAAGAACATTATCATTAATATGTTTTTATTTTATTCACAGACTAAAGGCCAAACTCAGCTTTCAGTCAATGACAGATCAAGCCTTTCTCCAAGCACGATCTATACCTGTGTCAGTCATCACACTGGACCCAAAGGATCCACCGGGTCTAAAGACACGTCTCTACCAGAGAGTCTGTATGCTGAGGTGGAACAACCAGCCAGAGCCTGAAAGAAGAAAAGTCACTTCTACAGCAAATCAGCTTCAACTCCTCCTTCACCCACACCACCTCTTCTTTTGCTCTCTTCTACTGTCCTAATCTCTTTTACTACCAGTTCTGTTTTTCTTGCCTCTAGCTTTGTTCTTTTTTGGTCTCTTTGTCTCTCTTTCTCTAACCCTAACCCATGTCATACACCACACATTACTAACTGTTTCCACCACCACCTAGCAGCCCTGTCCTCCACCACCTCGTCACCTCCGCCTACTGTTTGACTCACCACCTCTCAGCCACAAATTAAAGAAGTTAGCAGCTACCTCATAACTAGCAACTTCCATGTTTTTGAACAGACAAGCTTCTGTTTGTTAGTTTTAATGCTGAGCGTTAAACTTGATCACTTGCAAACTTTATTTACTATCTAGACAAAGGAGAGAACGTCTCCTGTCACCATGAGTTTCCCATAACACCAGACGAAGATGCCAGAGCTGCCTATGATCGCTTTATGAAAAGAAAAAAAAGGGGTCTGTCACTGCCTGTGTCATCAGCTCAGACCATGAACCTGGTTTTTAAACTGTTCACTTGTTTCACGTCTGTACATTAGGCCAGTATTTAATTGTGTGTGTTTGATATTTTTATGTAATACTGTCTGTCGCTTTGGATAAAAGCGTCTGCCAAGCAAAGTAAAGTAAAGTAGTAAGATGTAAGACTGTATTTGGGATAAATTAAGAAGGTATAGATTTTAGTTCTTGGTAGAATTCAGCAGTGTGACGGCTCTTTGAATGAAGCTGTTTATAAGTCTTTTTGTTCTGGACTTGATGCGTCTGTAATGTACGTTGAACAGGTGCTGGCTGAATGAAAACAGTCCTGTTCAACCTTCCTTCTTCTAGAAACACAATGGGAGTAGTAAATGTCATCGGGGGTGGGATGACGGGTGGTTGCGGATTTTCTAGACTGAAGTTGTTATGTTTTTTTTGTAGTTTATTGCTGTTGAAGTTTATTTAAAACCATAAATAATATAATACAATATATTTAGAATATATAAAATAATAAAGCAGCCAATGTGTTTACAGTAAATGCATGTTATGGTAATTCATTTTGTTACTTTCAGTCTACTATGAAGTTCAGTATTAATCTTTACCTCCATTTCAGGTTAAAAACCATAGCCGGGCAAAAACAGCACTGATGAAACTGTGAGGTCATTGTCGATCATTTCATTACACAGCTCATGTCAGTGTCATTAAGGTGTTTTTTATGCAAACATTAAATGCTAATTATTTGTTTTGGTTTTATAGTTTTACAAAATATGTGAGTAAATTCTTTGTATAGACATCGTAAATATGATCACATGTAGTGTCACAAACTCGTATGTATATTCAATTCAATTCAATTTATTTATAAAGCACCTTAAAAACAACACAGTCGACCAAAGTGCTGCACATAGTTTAG
>JAUMTR010258522.1:0-19919 GCA_032270685.1 Microctenopoma stevenorrisi | reverse complement strand
TAGCCCGTTTATCCGGCATAACGCTAATCACAGATTCCAGCGCAGCAGTAGGAACGAAAAAATCGTAACAAAATTTACACCTCTTTCTTCTATTTACCGTGTAGCTATATAAGAGCGGAGAACTTTTTATACATAATACAAATATAGCCTTACCTTAATTATAAGCGAATAGTACAGCACAACTATCTATCAATTCCGAAATGATCTTATTTTCACAATATTTTACAATTTTGTTAATTTTTTTCTCGCTAAAATAAATCTAGGCTTAATATCTCCAACTATCGAATAAAACGCCCAAAAATGAGAAAAATCGCTATTTTCATAATTTTATACAGTTTTTCGCAATAAAGCAGGACCTAGGCTTAATACAACTAACTATTGGTAAAACCCCCTCTAAAATCAATAAGGCCACAATTCTTCTCATCTTTAGCCCGTTTATCCGGCATAACGCTAATCGCAGATTCCAGCGCAGCAGTAGGAACGAAAAAATCGTAACAAAATTTACACCTCTTTCTTCTATTTACCGTGTAGCTATATAAGAGCGGAGAACTTTTTATACATAATACAAATATAGCCTTACCTTAATTATAAGCGAATAGTACAGCACAACTATCTATCAATTCCGAAATGATCTTATTTTCACAATATTTTACAATTTTGTTAATTTTTTTCTCGCTAAAATAAATCTAGGCTTAATATCTCCAATTATCGAATAAAACGCCCAAAAATAAGAAAAAAATCGCTATTTTCATAATTTTATACAGTTTTTCGCAATAAAGCAGGACCTAGGCTTAATACCACTAACTATTGGTAAAACCACCTCTAAAATCAATAAGGCCACAATTCTTCTCATCTTTAGCCCGTTTATCCGGCATAACGCTAATCACAGATTCCAGCGCAGCAGTAGGAACGAAAAAATCGTAACAAAATTTACACCTCTTTCTTCTATTTACCGTGTAGCTATATAAGAGCGGAGAACTTTTTATACATAATACAAATATAGCCTTACCTTAATTATAAGCGAATAGTACAGCACAACTATCTATCAATTCCGAAATGATCTTATTTTCGCAATATTTTACAATTTTGTTAATTTTTTCTCGCTAAAATAAATCTAGGCTTAATATCTCCAACTATCGAATAAAACGCCCAAAGATGAGAAAAATCGCTGTTTTCATAATTTTATATAATTTTTCGCGATAAAACAGGACCTAGGCTTAATACCACTAACTATTGGTAAAACCCCCCTCTAAAATCAATAAGGCCACAATTCTTCTCATTTGGCCATTTATTGCAATTTTTACCCATAGTGTAAGATCTAAGCTTAATATCATTAACCAACAAATAAAAGTGCCTTAAAATTAATAAAAATCACTGTTTTATCGTTTTTAGCACTTTTACTTGATTTTACCGATAAAATAGAGCATGAGCTTAATATCAGTAACTATTTACACAGGAGCACTTTGAAAATAACAAAATTTTTACTTTTCATAAATTTTACCGTTTTTACATATTTTTACCCATAAGGCAGAATCTAGGCTTGACTTCACTAACTGTTACATAAAGATGCCTTAAAATTGGTAAAAATCGCCATTTTTTTCGCGAATTCTGTCAAACGGAACAACTACATTTGGAAAGACTTTAATAAACCTATTTTCCTTGGTTTTGGCGTTAAATTTCATAAAATTATTCACACTAAGTTCACCCCACTAAAGTCTCTAAAATCATACATTTTTGATCGATAAGGGGGGGGCCTTACCGTTTTTTCAAAAATCGGCCTTTTTTCAACATTTTTGTATGTTTTAATAATTTTTTATTTAATAGGTTTTATCAAATCTAATTTTAAATTTCCGCCACTGTTTTTTACTATAAATAGAATTTTTGTTTTTACAATTTTTCACAATAAAGCAGGACCTAGGCTTAATGCCACTAGCTATCGGTAAAACCCCCTCTAAAATCAATAAAACCACAATTCTTTTCATTTGACCATTTCTTGCAATTTTTACCCATAGTGTAAGATCTAAGCTTAATATCGCTAACCAACAGATAAAAGTGCCTTAAAATTAATAAAAATCGCTGTTTTATCGTTTTTAACACTTTTACTTGATTTTACCGATAAAATAAAGCATGAGCTTAATATCAGTAACTATTTAGACAGGAACACTTTGGAAATAACAAATTTTTACTTTTTCGTAAGTTTTACCGTTTTTACATATTTTTACCCATAGGGCAGAATCTAGGCTTGACTTCACTAACTGTTACATAAAAATGCCTTAAAATTGGTAAAAATCGCCATTTTTTCGCGAATTCTGTCAAACGGAACAACTACATTTGGAAAGACTTTAATAAACCTATTTTCCTTGGTTTTGGCGTTAGATTTCATAAAATTATTCGCACTAAGTTCGCCCCACTAGAGTCTCTAAAATCATACATTTTTGATCGATAAAGGGGGGGGCCTTACCGTTTTTTCAAAAATCGGCCTTTTTTTCAACATTTTTGTATGCTTTGATAATTTTTTATTTAATAGGTTTTATCAAATCTAACTTTAAATTTCCGCCACCGTTTTTTGCTATAAATAGAATTTTTATTTTTACAAATTTTTTTTCGCCAATATAGCGGGATCTAGTCTTAATATCTCTATCAAGGGCAAACATGAGCCAAGATAATCACTTATGACAACAGCAACTCAGACGCTTTTATAGACTACCCTAATATTTAATTCCTCACGATCCTCTCTACATAAAGAAACATACTATACTGAGGCTATATCCTAATGAACCCTCATGGCAGCAAATACGCAGACATTATGTACCCTTCTAAGCTATGTCGCTACGCGGATGAGTATACTCCTCACAGTGTTTACATAACAGTACACAAATATATAGCAACATAGGCTATACTATAAGATATAGCCTATATTCCTATATATACCCTCCTGTATAACATATACAGGAGAGGCATAAGATCAAAATATATAGTAATATGGATTATACTAAAGTATAATCCATATTACTATATATACCCTATTAAGGGTATACACCCAGGGTTCTATGTACCTTCCCATTATAATAGTATAATTATAGTATATACCATATACTGTATCATACAGCAATATAGCATTACACTAAAGTATAATCTATATTCCTATATACACCCTCCATTTGATATGATCGGGATTCTCTCCCCCTCACTCAGTGTAGCATAGCTACACGGCACAACTACGTACAGATTGAAACCACTCTTACATATATAAGTCATACACCTTAGTGTAGGACTACATTGTCCTCAAGTATTCCTACACTAAGGTGTATGACTTATATATGCTAAAAGTGGAAGGAGGTATTATATACCATAATATTATATGTAAACTTATATACCCCTATGGGGGGAGGGGGGGCCCTCTCCCCGGGCCCCCCCTCCCCCCATAGGGGTATATAAGTATGTACCTTCCTTTCTGTGGCTTACGGTGGGTTCTGTTCTTACTTGACCTTACTTTGGCATAATCTTTAACTTTTCGGACCTTTTCCAAAATGTAGGAATCGCTACACTTTGTGATTTTAGGTGTCATAACCGTGTTTTTTCGTGTCATAACTCGTGATCTTACATCTATAACTTTTAGGCTTGAAATACATCTATAATGTTTATTACTCACCCTATACTTATATCTACATGGCTGATCTCTACAAACCACGTTTATAGTCTATAACCACAAGATAAAAAAAAAAATAAAAAAAAAATCTTTTATAACCCAATATTACCTATAAATTGACCTTTTCCTCTATTTATAACTTCCACTACATTTCATTTTAAAACAGCGCTAGAATAAAACTTTTGAACAAAATTTGCTGCGTCACTGTATTTAACACAAAGCTATTGAAGTGCGTTACAATTTAAGCCCTTATTTATACCCACGGCAATAGCCGACCATCCGCTTGGAAGGCGGATATACACAATATACTATAGGTACATACAAGTAATTCTAGTTTTCTTGCCGCAAAGCATTAAATACTTTCTATTTATTAGGCCGGGGAGAAATTTCCCTCTTTAGGTGCTGAAATCCTACAGTCTAATAACTTACAACCTACTTTACTCGTTAATAGGAAGGGCCTACAGGCCACTTTCTCAGTGTAAATGAGATACACTATTTATGCTACTCCCTATCATTATAAATCACTCCACTCTAACTCCTTTCCCCCATCATAGAATAAAACATCTCTCTTTCCACGTGCAATGTGAGAAGGGTCTTCCTCATAAATCCTAAACTGTAAGTACCTTATTAAAATATCCCATCCTCGCTCAAGCACACCTTGAAGCGGGAAATATATAAAATAAATTACTATTCTTACTTGACCCATGAAAATATAAGGCTCTTGAACTGGCCGTATTCCAATAAAAGTTAGTATTATAAACCTTCTTACAAAAAGTCAAAAAAATGCCTGAGACACAGGATAAAATGCTAACCCTAGGTGAAAATACTTAGGGCGAAATGGAAGAGCATATAAGATAAGAACAGAAGCAGCTAATGCGGCAACTCCCCCTCCCTTATTAGGCACTCTACGTAAAATTGTATAGGCAAATAGAAAATACCACTCCGGCTGAATATGAAGAGGGGTCTTATATGGATTAGCCGGAATAAAGTTTTCAGGCCTTGCAAATAAATCTGGCTCAAATAAGACAATAAGCAATAAAGCTCCCACTATAATAAGAATCCCCAAAAAATCCTTGTGCCTATAATAAGGGTGAAAGGGAATTAAGTCTCCCCCATCATCAATTCCTAAAGGATTATTGGATCCTGTATCATGTAAATAATACAAATGAATTACAGCTAACCCTATTAACACAAATGGTAAATATAAATGCAATACATAAAATCGCTTCAAAGTTGCATCACAAACACTGTAGCCCCCCCAAATTCATTCTGTAATAACACGCCCCACATAAGGGATGGCAGTAAACAAATTTGTAATAACCGTAGCCCCTCAATAAGACATTTGCCCCCAAGGTAGTACATAACCTAAAAAAGCAATAGCTATAAGAAGTAAATACATACTTACACCTACTCTTCATGTGTGTGTTAGGGTAAACGAGTGGTAATAAAGCCCACGTCCAATATGCGCATAAATACAAATAAAAAAGAAAGAGGCCCCGTTACTATGTAATCTACGCACTAATCACCCCTCATGAACATCGTGCATAATGTGTACTACAGAGGAAAATGCTAACCTTTCATGTGGAGTATAATGACAAGCCATAATAAATCCGCTTAAAACTTGAATTACTAATAGAACTCCTATTATAGATCCGAAATTTCACCACATATTAAGGTTAATAGGACAAGGTAAATCATAAAACCTTCCTGCTAAAACACGTAAAACTATATTATAACGCCGTGGTGCAAATATCATTAAATGAGGAAATAAACATCTCACCTTGTAGGCCGAAACTACATATACTTTTATACTACTCACTTAAGCTTATATTATATAACCTAAAAGAATAACCACCAACATAAATATTACACCCTTTATAAAAGCCGTTCCCATACGATTAGAAAGCTGGTCCCGCTGAACATGCATAAACTGCCTCCTAACAATCTTTCTAATAGCTCAAACTCCTTCACTGCCAAATCTATTTTCCATATAACCATCTTCTACATCCCTTTTAAGTCTCGCTCTAGATCTTATTACCCTATTAATATATAATCCAGCACTTAAATATGGCAGAAACCATAAAGTTGCCCATCTATCATAGTATGCTTGGGTAAATCCACTCTTCCCCAACCCACTAAGCCTACTCACCCTAAACAATTCTTCTAATCTAGACGTAATAATATATACCATAGCTAATAACCCTACTATAAAACATACAAAAGGTATCAGCTTTAATTGAGTGTCTACTCTACATTCATCAGAAAAGCTTAAAATTACTCTTTGTATAATTACTCCACCAAAAAGAGCTCCTAATCCTAATACTCTACAAGATACTCTTGTGTATAAATCATTCCCCAAACCCCACATATATCTTATATATATACGTGCCGGATAAATACATGCCAGTAACCAAAATCTATACATTACTCTTAAACACGTTGAAGTACATACTAAAACTAGCTGTAATGGATTACATAGGCCCGATAAATATGCAGCTAAGACTATATCCTTAGAGTAAAATCCTGCCAAAAAGGGAAGTCCTATTAAGGAAAATAAAGCAACGAATAATCATGCCGCTACAATAGGACTAATTTTACCTACCCCTCCTACATAACGGATATCTTGAATTCCACTAACATGAATAACTCTTCCAACGCATAGAAATATTAGTGCCTTAAATAAAGCGTGCCTTAATAAATGAAATATACAAATACTATAAGCTCCTACTCCTAAAGATAAGAGTATTACCCTTAATTGCCTCAAAGTGGATAACGCTACTACCTTTTTTATATCTAACTCATAAAATGCACTAACCGATGAGCTAATTATAGTAAGTCTAGCTACTCTTCTAAGAATTAAAAATCATACCCCATCAATATGAACTGAAAACCGAACTAGTACATAAATCCCCGCTGTGACTAAAGTAGAAGAATGCACTAAAGCCGACACAGGGGTCGGAGCTGATATAGCGGCAGGTAATCAAGCGGAAAAAGGTATTTGAGCCCTCTTAGTCATACACCCCACAATAATAATACCTACTAAAACTATTATATACCTTATGTCCTGCATATCTATAAAATTTCAAGCTGAGATTCCTCTAACCAAACTAATTCCTATAAAAAATATTACATCCCCAATACGGTTACTAAGAACAGTTAAAGTTCCTGCTCCAAGTGAACGTTTATCTTGATAATATACTACTAACAAGTAAGATCTTAAACCTAACCCATCCCACCCAATTATTAACCCAATTAGATTAGGAATTAATGTTAAAGCTAATATTGAAGCTACGAATAGTAATACTAACTTACAAAATCGATTATAGTACTGCTCATCGCTCATATAAAATCCTCTATATAGCATTACGCATCTAGAAATTAGTAATACAACGCAACAAAAAGATATCCTAAGGGTATCTATTATAATTGGAACTCTAACTAACAAAGGAGTTCCGCGTAAAACTTCAAACTCTACTACCACTCTCCTTATAAATAAAAATTTTTGCCCTAAATAAAAACATCAAAACAGAACACATATTAACCTATTAGCAAACACAAACACCTTCTTAAACCTTAGCATCCTAAGCCTACAAATATTTGTACCTTCTAGGTAACAACTAGAAATTCTACTTAAAATAAAGCTTATTTTAAACTCCTGTAGCTATAAACAATATAAAAAGAGATAAAGATATAGGCAAAATTACCTTTCAACATAATTCTATTAACTTATCGTAACGATAACGTGGAAAGGCCCCACGAATTACAATAAATATATACCTAATGACTACTCTAATTACTACTATTATAGCATCCCCTAGTAATAGTACCTCTCTGCACACCCTAAAAAACAATACAGCTGTAATTATACTTATAAAAATAATTCTTCCATACTCTGCTAGTACTAGTAATGTAAAACCAAACCCCCCATACTCTACTATATAACCAGAGACCAATTCTGATTCTCCTTCAACAAAATCGAAAGGTGTTCGATTTGTTTCTGCTAAAGCACAAATAAACCATATAAGAAATACTTCTACTCTAATCAAAATAAATAATCCATTAAACAACCGCACTTCATAAAGCTCATATGTTCCAATGTACAATAAAGGGCAATAAAGAAGAGTATTAAACCCAATTTCATATGAAATTCTTTGTGAGGCGGCTCGAACAGCCCCTAACAACCCATATTGGCAATTAGACCTTCACCCACATATAATTACACCGAAAACTTTCACACTAGACATACATAAAAAGTATAATACTCTTAACTTAAAATAACTTATTGGGTTTCCTACTGGGTAAACTAATCATAACCCATAAGAAAAAAAGAAAAAGAAAACAGGACCTAATAAGTATAAACCTTGGTTCGCGGCAGTGGGAACAACTCACTCCTTCGCAAGTAGCTTTACTCCATCCGCAATAGGCAAGAGTAATCCTACAAATCTTGGCTTATTTGGGCCATGTCGACGTTGAATTATTCCTAACACTTTACGTTCGGTAACTACAAAATAAGCTACCCCTAATAAAATAATAAAAAATGTTACAATACAAGTAATTCCTTGAATCATCATTCTCAAGAGGGTTATAACCCATTTTCGGGCCTTAACTCCGACGTATTTATTTCTACTATCTTGAGAGAACAGGACCTGCTAATAGGCATCTTAAGGCTGACAACCTAATATTTTTATAAACTACCTCTTCATTGTGAGGAATATCTCCCATCCTAAGGTCCTAAACCCTATATATTTTCTTCTACTACCACAATAGGCTATAACATTTTTACGTACCTGAGGATTACAAAACCACCGCTCTAATTAAGCTACATAGCCGGGAGAGAGGATATCATCCCCATAAATGAGGCTACAACTCACCACTTCAACAGCCGTCGCCCATTAAAATCGAGAACTAAAAATATTAGACAACTTATCAGTACCTGTAGCACGAGTACGCCTAACCAAAAGCGCTAAGCCTCTAGCCACCTCAATTACAACATGCACTATAAATAAAAGTCTAAAATTAATTCCTGATAAGTTAAACCCTATACCTAAAAATGATGCACATAAGAAAATAACACTTAGAGTTAAGATTTCTATAGCTAATAAAACTCTTAAAAAATGATACTTTTGGTCTAAAATTAACCACACACCCACCCCTATTAAAATTAATGCAATATATGAATACATAGTCTTAGGTAGAGAATTCATCTACATCCTATGATTAAGAGTCATATGCTTTATTAAGCTACTAAAACAAATTCTACACAGTTCAATCCAATGATCCTTCATTATACTCATGTAATAAACCTACTAATAAAACTCCAACAAAAATGAACACGTAAACCCGTGTACTACTGGCCATAAACTCGCCAATAGTAAGTATATAAGGGATTAGTAAGGCTATTTCTACATCAAACACTACGAAAATAATTGCCAGTAGAAAAAATCGTAAACAAAACGCTTGCCGCGCACTTCTTAGAGGCTCAAATCCACATTCAAATGTTCTTATCTTTTCACGATTAAACCGCATCTTTTTGCTCAGGACCAACCCTACTAAAACTAAACCTCATCTAATTATAAATAAGCCCAACAAAAAAACTACTCCTGCTCCCACATTATTCACAGTTCTTAAAAGCACGACACTTTATCTTTAGGTTGAAAACCTAACGTGTTGATTACACCATAAGGACAGATCTATAGACGATTCGAACGCCTTTAGTAAGCTTTCAAAGCTAACACTGCCCAGCAAAGATCTATGAAAGAAACTATAAGCTCATCTTTGCGTCCACAGAGCAACATTTTAAATAAACTACTTTCACATCTACTTATAAAAATACTATATCCAAAAATAAGAATATTCTAATTAAAAATAAACTACTAACAGATATAGAAATCAAAAATCGAACTCTTAAACCCCTGCTTGGGCGTACTATGGCCCCCTGATACCCATGATTTACTGAGGCGTAAATAAATAAAGAGAATGCTGCAGCCAAGAAACATATAAAGTAAAGAGGTAAGTAAAGCACACTACTAAAGCCACTAATCCTAGAAAACAGGAGACATTCTCTATAAAAATTAGGAGTAGGAGGACAGCCTATATTAATAATGCAAAAAATAAATCATATTCTTCTCAAAATTGGCGCAACCTTTAGCACTCCCTTACATATTATTGTTCTACGAGAGCCTGTAAGCCTATACGTGTAATTCGCCAAGGCAAATATACAAGGTGAACATAAACCATGAACAACCCCTATACAAATTCCTCTCATTCACCCAATACTACTTATAGTTAAAATCCCACTTAGAGCTATAGACATATGTGCAATCGATGAGTAAGCAATAACAGACTTAAGGTCATGAAAACAGAGGCACATAAAAGAACACAAAACCCCACCTCATAATGCAATTGTTATAAATATAAAAGAAATGTTTGCTGGGGGACACCCAAACCTTCAAATTACACGGCAAACTCCATAAAGGCCTATCTTTAGTAAAACCCCTGCCAAAACCATTGACCCACTCACAGGGGCTTCTACATGAGCTTTTGGTAGCCAACCATGAACTAAAAATACAGGAATTTTTACTAATATTCCAATAAAAAGAAAAAATCATACAATGGAAACCTTAGGGAGAAATCTCTCATGTAGAAGAGCTAATATAACTATATTACTAGTGCCTCTTCCCAATCAGACAAAACTAAATAATACCAACATAGGTAATGAGCCATAAACTGTATATAAAACTATCTGTATCCCTGCTTGTAACCGTTCAGGCTGATGCCCTCACCCCAAAATCAAAATTGTAGTAGGAATTAGGCTACTCTCAAAAAAGAAGTAAAAAACCATTAAATTACACCTAATAAAAAATATAATACAACAAAATGTAATTCTACACACACACAACCTAAATGTAGTTAACCTCTTATTTAAACTAAAATCCTCATCTCTACATAGTAATCTAATTATAGTTACAATGATAGTAAGCCTAATTAAAACAACTCTTAAGGAGTCCGACATCCACCAACTAGTCTTTATAATAATACTGTCCATATAAATCTGATAGGATCTAACAGACGTAATTATTATAGCCCTTAATCCTAAAAGAATTAATCCTATAGGCTCTACCTTGAACTTTCTAATACTACGGTAAATAGTCAATATCTTCTTCATATTCAATTAATACTCTTACTGTGCTTCAACCTTAGTATTTCTTCAACCTCAACCACGATCCATAAAATTTTGATCTCTATAGAAAGCAGAATTCCTTCTTATTACTTCACCCCCATCCTTTATCTTGACCGTTCGTACATACCCATTAACCTTATAATGTCTACCCTTAGGAAAGGCATAAATCAAAGGATTTTGACGCCAGTTATGATGTGCGTGAGGCAAAGGGTGCTGGGCATACTCCAAAAAGGTTCCTCGAGCAGCAGCAAAAATTAATGGCCGCCGTGAGATAATACCTTCCCACAAAATGAATAAAAAGAACCAAGTAGCTACATAGTCACCAAAAGCCCCTCAACTAGAAACTCTATGCCACTTCTTAAAACAATAAGGATAATCTGAATAACGCCGAGGCATTCCAGCCAATCCTAAAATATGATGAGGAAAAAATGTGGCATTTACACCCATAAATATACCTCTAAAGTGCCCCTTTCTTCATACCGGGTGTAAACCAATCCCGCTTATCATAGGAAACCAGTGATGAAATCCACAAAAAATAGCGAAAACCGCACCTATACTTAATACATAATGAAAATGACCTACTACATAATACCTATCATGAAGCACTACATCTAATGAAGCACTAGATAAAATAATACCAGTTAAACCACCAAATGTAAACAAAAATAAAAATCCTAGCGCCCACACTATTCTAGCCCTCTTACGAACTACACCCCCGGTAATAGTACCTAATCATCTAAATACCTTTACACCGGTAGGAACAGCAATAACTATAGTAATACCCCTAAAGTAAGCCCGACTATCAATATTAATACCTACAGTAAACATATGATGACCTCATACTAAAAACCCTAAGATACCGATCCTAATTATTGCATGAACTATCCCTAATACTCCAAATGCACCCTTCTTACCACTATATACCGCAGTAGCATGAGAAATTATCCCAAATCCTGGTAAAATTAAAATATATACTTCAGGATGCCCAAAGAATCAAAACAAATGAATAAATAGAACAGGGTCTCCCCCTCCTACTGGATCAAAAAATGAAGTATTAAATCTACGGTCAGTTAAAAGTATAGTTAACCCAGCTGCTAATACAGGTATAGCTACAATTAACAAAAAGGAAGTAATAAATACTGAAACTACAAAAAGAGTAGCACGTTGTGGCGCAATTCCCTCTGGACGCATATTAGCACCCGTTCTGGCAAAATTAATAGCCCCAAAAATTGAAGATATACCAGCAATGTGTAAACCTAGAATTATAAACTCCATAGCAGGAGCTGGATGCCCTGCTCAAGCGGCAAGAGGAGGGTATAATGTTCACCCCGTACCAACTCCTTCCTCAATAGTATTAGACATTAATACTATAGCAATAGCAGGGGGTAATAACCAAAATCTTAGATTATTTAGCCGTGCAAAGCACATATCTGGTACTGCTAGTAAAATTGGAACTATTCAATTACCAAAAAATCCTAGTATTAAAGGTATTACTATAAAAAAAATCATAAATAATCCATGTGTAGTCACTAAAACGTTATAAATAGAAGCCCCATAAAAAGGACCTGGATGTATTAATTCTGTACGTATTATTACTCTAAACACCAAACCTACTAATCCCGCTCAAAATCCAACAATAAGATACAAACTTCCAATATCCTTATGATTAGTTCTTATTATTCATCGTACAAGACTTTTATATTCCCCGCCAAGGGGCGAAGAAAAATGTAATATTTTGCCCGAAAAGGACCTCCCTATCCCAGCATCTTCAGTGCTGAATTTTTCTAAATTTAAACTATTCGAACAGCGTAAGGGAACAATTTCCCAATGTTAGCATGCAAAACCAATCTTTTAACTTAAAGTACCACGCTAAGGCTTTGGGAGTTCTCCATCATTAAGGCTGCAACTTAAAGTTTTTCTTAAACTACAAAGCCTGCAAAAGATGGATTAACCCATCTCTATAAATTCCAAAAATTTATGTGCCAATACACTTTTCTGCATATCAGGTCACCCGAACACGAGATCTAACGCTCCCAAAGCTTTAATTTTCTATAAACTACAACCTGAAATAATCAACCTACTACAAACCAAAAAAGCCGGCAAGCCCCCTAACCAATTTAATACTATTATTGCTCTTAATGGTAAAGCACCTAACTTTCTAAATACCATCCCATCAAGCACTGATGACCTGCTCATACCCACACATACTATACAACTAATAAATACACTTAAATAGTAATATAATCTAAATATTGCACAGCCAATTAAAATAAATAAGTACCCAGGATATCTACTAATAATTGTTAACACTCCAACTATCTTTAAAGACGATCCTAATAATGGAGGCAACCCTCCTAGAGATAAGAAAAACCCTCCTCTAACTATTCAAAAACTACTAGTGATTTTTTCACTTCACCCAGGCACCTCAACTAAACGATAAGCATTCCCCATATGAAGACTGCAAATTAACCCCCCTAAAATTACCCTATAAATAAATATATAAAATATGAACACCTTTAGATTTAAAAGGCAAATAAGACCCATTCACCCTCTCTGACCTAATGAGGAATAAGCTAATAAAGGGCGAAATTGAACCTGTGCAAACCCCCCTAGAGCTCCAACCACCGAAGTTGCTACTAATAAAAAACAAAATAAATTTACTATATTTCTGCTCATTCCCAACCCTGAGATTGCTCAAAACGGACCGATCTTTTGGGCAACCCTCAACCAAAAGCATCTAAATCACGAAATACCACCCATAACACCAGGAAACCAAAAATGTATAGGGAATACCCCTACTTTCAAAATAAATCCTAAAAGCACTACGACTTCCCCTAGTATAGACCACCATTGACTATACCTTATAGTTGAATAATCTCCAATAATAAGTAAAAATCCTACCAACAAGATACTTGATCTAATTCTTTGTACTACAAAGTACTTAATAGTACTCTCATTTTCCCTCACTGTCTTCCCATTTAAAATTGGAATAAACCCAAAAAATATTAATTCTAAAGAAAACCATACCCCAAAAATACCACCGCTTAAAAACACTGATAATAAACCTAATAAAGACAACCTTATAAAAACAATAAATGATGGTGCTAATAAAAGTCCCCATGGCATAAAACTCAACTTCCTAACGCAACTATAAAAACCATAACAACTTTCCGTCCTTAAAGTTTATATAAGGCCACACATAAGCCCATGCAAATACTAAAATTCACACTACGTCTACGAAATGTCAATATCAAGTGGCAAATGTCATACCTAAACACCGATGCCCCTTTACAAAATGACAACAATAATTTCGAACTCATATTGCAGCTAAGAATAAAGTTCCTCCCAAAACATGTGCCCCGTGTAAACCAGTTAATATATAAAAACATCTACCATAAGCTCTATCAGCAATAGAAAACGAAGCGGCATAGTATTCTAAATACTGAAACCGTAAAAATAATGCCCCTGCTAAAACACAAAGCCCTAAAGGTAATATTGCCGCCTCGCGAGCATGAAGTACAATAGCACGATGTGCTCAATTTACCAAACCTCCAGAAACAATTAATAATATTGTATTAAAAAAAGGTGCACCATGGGGCCTTACAGGGATAATTGGATAAGGAGGCCAACTATCTCCTTCTGCCAAACAACCCAATCCTGAATGGAACCACGCTCAAAAAAATCCTACAAAAAAGAAAGCTTCCGAGAATAAGAAAAACACAAAGCCAATCTTTAACCCTCGTGCTACAATTGAGGTGTGGCATCCTAAATAAGTTGCCTCTGTAATAATATCTATTATCCATGAATAAAAAGAACTACCTAACAAAAATCCTGCACATATAAAATTTACCTTTGTAAAAGCCCCTCCATGAACTAAACTAATAAACCCTGCAGCCTGGTTAACTACCCCAGCTCTAACTATAATAGGCCATGGCCTTGGGTCAACTAAATGATACCCTGTTCGTGGAATGCGAGGCCTTCTTAAACTACTCATCTTTCGACTCTCACCCTTTAAACCTTCATTAATAAAAATCTTTACTATCACAAAGCTATATATATGTATATCCCTTTCCTAAAGTTTATATTATATTAAACACTGTTATATGCATACTATACGTAAAAAGTTTATTTTACTACGTACATATAATTTAATTAAATGAGTAGCTTTATACTATTTCTACAAACAAAATATTTTATTATTCTAGCTAATTACCCCTTTAAAACAACCTTACGATTTCTTAGAGGAATCTCCTCCCAATACCTTATTAACAGAAATACAAAAATCCTAGCCTGCAAAATATTTACCGCCAATTCTCAAGTAATAAAAATTAATAACACAACAGTACTACATAAGCCTCTTACTCTACACAAGCCCATTAAACCTCTACTAAAGAGAAAGGCCCTTATTACACTTCTTCCCAACATTAATAAAAACTTACCTGCAATTATGTTTATACTTAGTCGAGCGCCTAAAGTCAAACTACGAATTAGATTCCTAAAAAGCTCTAATAAACTAATAGCCCACCCCGTAAACCACGGAAGACCGTCAGGAACTCTATGTCTTATCACCCCCGTTATGCTAATAGCTCCCCTCATTAAAACAACAGTAAATCATAAAACCAAAGATAATGCTAAATTATGAGAAAAATGAGCTGTTACGCAAAACACATAGGGGAATCTACTAAAACAAGAAACATAAGCCAAATATGTCCCCAATCCAGTAATAAAAAGTCTTCGCCCATAGATTCCTCCCCTAATTGAACCTATTCTAGTATCCACTCAACGAGAAAATAGCTTTATGCTTAACCTAAACCTGTTATTAACTATTCAATAATCACTATTACTTAGTACGAAACACAGTGAAATAAATCCCCTAAACCACCTTACATATATTACTAATTCTAAACCACTACCATAATCAAAACACGAAAATGCGTCAGCAAACATAAACAAAGGAGGTGATACACCCTCATCCGGGGCATGAGCCCGTTAACCTATATAGTTTACCTCTGCATTAACATTATAAATTAGTTGACAACATTATAGTTACACAGTCCGATCCTTTCGTACAAAGACAATTAATATGTAGATAGAAACTGACCTAGCTCACGCCGGTCTAAACTCAAATCATGTAAGATTTTAAAGGACGAACAGTCCCACTTTCTAAGCTGCTGCACCTAGAAGAAATCTTAATTCAACATCGAGGTTACAAACCGCCTCTCAAATAAGACCTCGTCGAGGCGATTGTGCTGTTATCCCTATGGTAACTGTCTTCTTTTTATCAGCCATGCTGGATCTGTATAATAAGAAAGGAGGCATAGTTTTCCCTCCCTAGCTTTCCCGAAAAAACATACCATCCCTAAATAAGTAAACTTACCTAGAGATTATACCAAGCTCAATAGGGTCTTCTCGTCTAACAATATTATCCTAGCCTTTGCACTAAGATGTAAAATTCCATATGTATTCTCAATAAAGCCTTTCCACGTCAATCCTTCATACCTTTCCCCAATTAAAGGACGATTGATTGCGCTACCTTAGCACAGTGTTAACTGCGACCGTTAAAGCTGGTGCTCACCGGGCAGGACAGACCCCTTTTCAACAATAATCAAGAGGCGATGTTTTTAGTAAACAGGCGCAGAAAATATTTGCCGAGTTCATTAAGAATAATTTTTTATTACAATGTGTAAATACAGCTATCACACTATGTTTAACACATTACCTACTACTTAAATTTTAAACTTCCATCTTTCATATAAAATGGATATATTTTTAAGTTACCAATCTACTAATCCTATACTAATTAAATGCATAAAAATTTTACACAATAAAAGGGTACCTAATTAAAAATTTTTGATTAAGTTATTTTATACTAATATTATATAGATGGACACTATTAATCCTACTAAACAATCAGTTATTACTATTTGCATTATCGAGCGGAACCCAATAACATAAGTACTAAACAATCTTCACTTCACTATAAAGGAAGTATTAACTTAGCCCTACACTGATATGTATTTACCCTCTAACCAGCTACCAACCCTTACGAATAGCATTTCACACCTTTCCTAACCTTAAAATTAATTCTACAACATTAGTTTAATAGAAGCGCTCATAGAAGTCTTAAAATATTTTATTTCTCCTAAGGCTATTATAATCCTCTTTTTAATTAGGAAAGCTCAAGGGCTTTCAGGAATCGACCAAACTTATTTCACTCTATAGGCCATGATGCAAAAAGTACCAGAGTTAAACAATTCTTTTTTTTTAATTATTTCTTCCCAACAGAATATATCTAACAAATATCTTAAATAATACGTTTTGTATGTTAATTCAGATTACTACCTTAAAATTATATTTCCTACTAATCATACCTTCGCTTAGTGGTTACAACTCCCTTCTTATGACCACCTAAACATTGCTTCTGATGGCTACATATAAAAGCTACTATTACTACGCATAAAAACAATAACACCCCTATAAAGGGTATTAATTCAGTTAACCCCCCACCTATCTCTGGGTCCCGTATCCATTGATACTTATACCTTATATCCTTTCCCTCCAAATAAAAAGACCGTATATACCTAGAAAGTCCAACAAATAAAGGAAAGACTATAACCAGTACTTGTCACCAATTAATATTAAAATACTTATCCTGAGAGTAGACGTCATAAACTTTAGTTGTAAATACAGGGTTAGGACATAAAGCTACAGCATAAAGAAACGCTACTAATATACCACTTACCCCTGTCAAAAATAAAAACACCCCAACGACAAATCTGGCTCCAAAACACACAACCACCCTACTAATAGTGTACAAAACTAAAATAGAGGCACCCATTCTCAACGGATGAGTAACGCTACATATTAATAAAGACACTAACACTATTGAATAACACCCTCAAAAAACTACAACTATCACTACAAACTATCTAATCTACCTTCGATACTTAAAACTGTACTCCTTCCTAGGCAACCATCAAAGAAGCACACATACTACCCTCACCATAGCTCATACGATAAATAAAACAGCACATCAAAACAAAGGAGCAAACTGTGGCATATTTACACTCTACAATTAAATTACTCAACCTAAAGGAAGAACAGACTCGAACTGCTCATAAAAGAAGTTAGAAGCTTCCTTATACCCCTAGTTTCCTCTTATTACGTAATATACTTTAACTCACTAAATAACACCACTTTCTAGTAAAATTACCATGTTACGGCTTACCCCACCTTGACTATGCGGGGGCACCGGGCAGTTTGTACGCACATCGATATACAATTCAGCCATAAACTCTTACTACAACTTACTACCAAGTCCTTCTTCATATGCACTATTTCAGCTACAAGTCCGATCATATTAGACTGTAACTCAACTAAGCCCTTTTTATATCCGCCACGTTTACCTGAATTCCTAAGTGAACTTAGCACTTCCTACGGAAAAATTTGTACCTTTGTGAGAAGGTCTAACTGTCAACGGCGGTATAGCAAGATTTAAAAAGGTAAGGTAATTCGAGGACCATCGATTTAACCGTCAAGTTCCCCTGGACGAATACAATGCACCGCCAAGCCCTTTAGTTTTTAAACACCATCTGTTCATACTCCCCGAAGATTTATATACGTCTTAAATAATGGGGTCTCTAATCCCAGTCTTTGTCACAGATTTTTGAGGTCTAAGTTTCAAGAATCAAAGGATACACTTTATAAATACCATTTTACCGGAGTTCTATACTGTTTTATTCTTTCTTTAACTGATTACTCTTCTTCGTGTAGATTAACTAAAAGGAACAGTTTAACCGCAGGTGCTGGCACTGTCTTTACCTCCTTTGTTATGTCCAGCCTAAATCAGCGTTACCGCATTTTCTAAAATTTTATACTGGTGTAGGGAAAATACATATACCATCCTCGCAATAATGCTAACGGCAAACCCCAAAAGCCCGTAGCCTAAACTATTTAAATAAACTTTACGCAGCCTGTACCTCCCGATATCCCATATAGTGCCATGTATTAAACTCAAACATTCAGCCAACCTAGAGCTAGGGCCAAACACTCTTCGCACTAAATCTTCCATAAATACTTAATGAATCTATTAAATGCCTTGTAAACTTTTATGCTATTCACTCATCCTCATGCTCTCTCAATAGTATAAAGGAAAGCCAGTAGATAAAATCCTTCACCGTAATAACCTCCACTTCTGTTGATATATGCCAGTGGTTTACTCCACATATCTCGGAACACCCCCCTCACAACGTAGTTCCGGGCCGTAAGTTGGATAAGTGTACAGTGTTAACCCGCCCTGGTACAGCATCCACCTTCACTCCTAAACCGTTCAAGCTTCAACAATGGATTACGTCAGCAGACGTAACCAAAACTTCAACCTCTCTGTCTCCAGGTAGAACTAAAGGAAAATCTACTACCTGCCCATATCGAAGGGCCTCTATCGCCTTCTTATAAGAATCCTCATTAGGCCATATACAGTATGATCTATAGCCAATAGCACGGGAGGAATCTGGAGCATAAGTATAATCCCTAAATTCACCACCTCCCGTGCCGAAATCATCAGCAGATTCATCCGCTATAGCAGTAAGGACCCAATTTGGATCTGCTGTATATTCATACCTTCAGTACCACTGATGCCCAACTACCTTTACTCTAAGAAACTTGGGACCATCATTCAAGCCTATTCTATATAGTAGTAAGAAGGATGGATAAGCTAAAATTACAATAAGAATCATAGGAAAAATAGTCCACAGAAGCTCTGTAAGCTCATGTCTATAAACCCAGCGGCTAATAATAAGCCTCAAACCTCGCACATAATCCTTCAAAGTTACCAATATCAAGCATAAACCTACGCCCAACACAATACAGACCATAAATACTGCTAAGTAATCGTGAAGACATTCCAAGTTCAAGCCAATAAGTCTCTCTCAATCTTGAGACTCTCTTAGGGACAAATTTTGTATCATCATAAGCGCCAGAAGGGTTTACACCTAAATTTTCTACAACATCAAAGTAGCCCGTTTATCCGGCATAACGCTAATCACAGATTCCAGCGCAGCAGTAGGAACGAAAAAATCGTAACAAAATTTA
>JAUMTR010258401.1:0-19979 GCA_032270685.1 Microctenopoma stevenorrisi | reverse complement strand
GGGGCAGTGGCACGGTGTCGGTGCTCGACACCGCCACCAACACCGTCACCGCGACCGTCCCGGCCGGCGTGAGTCCGACCGGGGTGGCGATCACCCCGAACGGGGACCACGCCTACATCACCAACCAGGGCAGTGGCACGGTGTCGGTGCTCGACACCAGCACCAACACCGTCACCGCGACCGTCCCGGCCGGCTCGGGTCCGACCGGGGTGGCGATCACCCCGAACGGGAACCACGCCTACGTCACCAACCAGCTCAGTGACACGGTGTCGGTGCTCGACACCGCCACCAATACCGTCACCGCGACCGTCCCGGCCGGCTCGGGTCCATTCGGGGTGGCGATCACCTCGAAGGGGGACCACGCCTACATCACCAACGGGGGCGGTAGCACGGTGTCGGTGCTCGACACCGCCACCAACACCGTCATCGCGACCGTCCCGGTCGGCAGGACTCCGCTTGGGGTGGCGATCACCCCGAACGGGAACCGCGCCTACATCACCAACGGGGGCAGTGGCACGGTGTCGGTGATCGACACCGCAACCAACACCGTCATCGCGACCGTCCCGGTCGGCGTGAGTCCGGTCGGGGTGGCGATCACCCCAGACGGGAACCACACCTACATCACGAACTTCGGAAGCGGCACGGTGTCGGTGATTGCGATCGAGCAGCCGCCCACCCTCACCGGAACCCCACCCGCCGGGATCGTCGGCCAGTCCTACAATCACACCTTCACCGCCACCGGGCGACCCGCCCCCACCGTGACCGCAACCGCCGGCGCCCTGCCCGACGGACTCACCCTCACCCCGACCGGAGTGCTCTCCGGGACCCCCACAGTCGCCGGTCGATTCGAGTTCACCCTCACCGCCTCCAACGGCACCGGTGACGATGCCGTTCTGCCCGTGGTTCTCGAGATCACCGACACCACCCCGACCCCGACCGGCTCGCTCGGCTCCTTCGGTTCGGCGACCTGGACCTCCTGACCCCAGCACCACACATGCCCGGTGGCCGCCCACCCCGACCCGGGGGTGGGCGGCCACCGTCGTTCATACCGACAGGACAGCAGAAACAGGACGCGGCCCGGCATCACACAGTAAGGGCGGTTCGACCGGACTCGCGCCACCTAGATCAGCGACAGAAAGCGACACACCCGGAAACCGTCACAGCGGAGCAGCGCGTCCTGCTGATCCCCGCTACACCTCGACAATCACTCGTCGAACACGAACCTGACGCTGCCATCTTCCGGCAGCTCGTGAACAATCACCTCATCACCGAGGCCCGTGACGATGGATACGAAAGCCACAGTCTGACCATCGATTTCGATATGACTCGATCCCCTGACGACGATAGAGGCTGGAGGCCACCGCCGGACGAGGGTCAGGCCGGAGTGGGTTTTGCTGCCGAATGGTTGGTGGGGATATCGGCACAAGGCCGGAGTGCGGCCCCTCATGGTCGAGAAACCAGAGGAGCGCGAAGACCGAAAGCTGCTGACACGCAACAATATTCAAGAACACTCAGAGCGAGCCCCACAACACCCCCACCCCGACCCGGCACCCCCCCACACACCACACCACCGAAACCCGAACACCCCGCCGGCACCCCAACAACCACCCAAGGGACATGCCATCACCGCAGGTCAACCTCTAAAGCAACACTCCCTCTTCACATAGACTGGTGGGTGGTGCTGGGAGGAACAACGATTCCAGGCCACCAGGATCACGGCAGCGGCGGAAATCTGGGGGACCAGGCTATCAGCCTTCACCGTGCCGACATTTCCCGGAAACGGCAACCATTCTTGCCATTTCGTCCCCCGACGATCCACCCTCGAGTCATGAGCCAACCATCAACCACCGCTGGCGAATCGGCCACCCGGCCGCGCGTGCGCGCCGCCGCGGGAACAGGACGGGCCTTCACCGTCCTCGCAGTAGTTCAAGCGACGCTGATCTTCACGATCACCCTCATCGCTGTCCCGCTTCCGCTGATCGGACGAGAATTCGGCCTCGATTCCTCTGGCCTCGTTTTGGTCAACGCCGCCTACGGCCTGCCCTACAGTGGTTTGTTGCTGTTCGGTGGGCGATTGACCGACCGGTTCGGTGGACGACAGCTGTTGGTGATCGGCTTGGCGATCTTCGGGTTGGCCTCGCTCGCCGGGGCGTTCGCCCCGACCTTCACTGCCCTGGTCGTTGCGCGTTTCGTTCAGGGCATTGGTGCAGCACTGACGGCCCCGGCCGCATTAGCGATTCTGCGGGCAGTGTTCACCGACGGGGCGGCATTCGGGCGGGCCATGGCAATGTGGGGCGGGGTGTCCGTACTCGGCGCCGCAGCGGGAACCGTTGTCTCGGGCGCGATTACCACGTGGGTGTCCTGGCGTTGGATGTTCGTCATACCTGTTGTCGTAGCGACATTGACTCTGGCGCTGCACCGCAGGCTGTTCCCAGCTGCCGAACCCGACACCGCCGACAGCGCTCCTGGACTCGACCCCTTCGGGGCTGTGCTGGCAACGCTCGGGATCTCGATCGGAAGCTACGGTCTCATCCTCAGTCTCGAAAACTCCTGGACCTCTGTCGGAGTTCTCGTGCCGCTCGCGATCGGTCTCGCGCTCCTCGTCGCGTTCACCGTGATCGAGCGCCGAGTAAGGCAGCCGCTACTCCCAGCTGGATTCATCGGGCGAGGTCAGCGATTGTTCGGTCTGGGCGGGATCCTGCTTTCAGCTGCCGGATCAGGGTTGATTGCCTTCTTGCTCGCACTGTATTTGCAGAACGAACGGGGGTGGACGACCCTTGCAACAGCTGGAGCATTCATTCCGTACACGGCAGCTTTGATCGCCTCGAACCGTGCAGCGGGACCGTTAATCGGCCGGTTCGGTGCCATGCGTGTCGCGACAGCTGGCCTGATCATCAGCGCCACCGGGCTAGCCTTGCTCGCAAACTTGCACCCGGACACGGACTTTCTCGTAGGTCTACTACCAGGTTTGATTCTACTTCCAGCTGGCGCGTCGCTGGTCTTCTCCGCTGGAGCTGTCCTGACCACCGCCGGTGTGCCGGCGAACCAATCAGGTCTGGCCGGAGGCGTGATGAACACCGCGATGGAACTAGGCCCGACCGTAGGATTCGCCGTCTTGATGGCAGTAGCCGCAACCCAAAGCGAGACCATCGACGGCTACGCCTGGGCTTTCGCCGCCGCAGCAGCAGCCCACATCGTTTTGGCAATAATCGGAATAATCTCAACTCGACGAACATCCCCCTAAGGCCTCGTTCCGAACGGCCTCTTCGCTGATTCATTGCCTGCGCCTCACGCGCGTAAGCCTTGCCGCACTGGGCACCTGCCTTTAGCCTGGGGCACGTCGTATACCGATCAATCTACGAGGGGGAACCGATGATCACACCGACACAAATCCGGAAGATCGCCGCACCAGTCGCATTCACCGCTCTAACAGCAGGATCACTCGCCGCCGGAACCGGCCTTGCATCCGCAGGAGTCGCCGGCGACACACGCGGACCACATACTCCTGCCACCAGCGCAGCAAACGACGCCCAGAATCAGAACACACACCGAGCAAAGCCGTTCTACCCCAAGCCGAACACCCAAGGGGCCAGCACTCCCACGACCAGGGGCGCTAAACACCCTGCTCAGACACACCGCAAAGGCCCTCATCCGCCGGCACACCCCAGCAGATGAGGGCCTTTGTTCGGTCCGGAACCCTCATAAAGGGCGGCTCGTTACAGCTGAGTTGCGCCACCGAGTCTCCATTCGGCCGGGGCGTCTCCGTGATGCTGCGAGCGCGGCGGTCCACAGTAACCTCCCCCTGGCGGTCGATGGTGGCACACAGGCTTCTCACCTGCGGAATGTTTGAGTTCCGCATGGGGCACGTCGGTTATGCAGGTCGAGGCGCTTTTCAAGTGCGGTAAGCATCGGAGCGGTGCGCGATCGCAGTGACCGTGACGCGGCGGGCGTCATCATCGATCAGGTACAGCACCCGATACGCGCCGCGCCGCGCCGAATACGCCGGGGCCAGCGGCGGATCGAGCCGCTTACCGACCCTATGAGGGTTCTCGAGCAACGGGCCGGTGATGAATTCGTAGACGGCCACCGCAACCTTCTCGGGCAGGCCCGCTTTGAGCGATCGAGCCGCTGAGCGCGCCACTGCCAGGACATAGGGATCGCCCAGGCCGCTCACTCCTCGCTCTTACCCAGGAACGCGGCCAAATCTGTGGCGTCGAGGGTGTCTCCGGCCTGCGCCTCAGCCACTCCCGCCAAATGCCCGGCCAGTAGCGATTCATCAGCCAGCACGGCGATCGTCTCACGCAAAGCGTCATAGTCGTCGGCGCCGAGCAGCACCGCGGCACGATGCCCGTTGCGGGTGATCTCAAACCGTTCGTGTGTGCGCTCGGCCTCGTCGACGAGACGAGAGAGTTGTGCTCGGGCGTCGGCCACCGGAAGAGTCGTCATGTACATAATTCTAGCGCACACAGGCAATGTGGCTACTCCCCCACGGGCGACCACTCAAGAGGGGGCGCTTCGGTGATCACCAAACTTCGCGGTCGTCCCTCAGATTCGCTGCAGCCGACATCGAAACGTACTTCGCCGGTGGCCTAGACGCTGCCCGTGTCGGGCCGGTGGGCTACCTGTCGAAACCATTGGGGCGGCCATCTGTCAGGAGCCTCGACCAACCCGAGCATTCTTGAGACAAGAGTGGCAACATGTGGCCGGCTACTGCTTGGTCAGTGTTTCCACGACCTCCGCTGCGATCGCCGCGACGCGAATATTGCGGGTTTGGGACTGTTCGACCATCACCTCGAACGCACGCTCCGCGCTGATGCCATGCAGGACCATCAGCATGCCTTTGGCCTGCTCGATCGAAGCCCGGGTCTTCATCGCCTCCTGCAGGCCTTCGACCTCGGCACGCCACTGCTCCGCGCGGCGTGCGTTCCACACCGCGCCCTCGACGGCGGCGACGAATACCTGCAGGAGCACCTCGTCGATCTCGCTGAACCCGTGATCGTCGTAGCTGTAGAGATTCAATGCCCCTACGTGGTCGTCGTCGGTCGTCAGCGGCGCCGAGAGGTAGCTTGCCACTCCGATTTCGGCGACGTTCTTCGCGAAGTCGGGCCACCGCAGTGCGGCATCCTCGATACGTACCCGCACCACCTGCCGGGTGCGTGCCGCTTCCAGACACGGGCCCTCGTTCGCGCGGTACTGATCGACGTCGACATTGAGGGCGCGCTCGTCGGTGCACGCGACTGTCTCCGGCGTTCTGTCACTTGGGGAGAGGACGGTGACGCCGGCCATGTCCGCCGTGGGGATCGTCGCGACCACTTGCGCACACACTGATTGCAGCAGCACCGGTAAGGGCATCGGAGTTCGTAGGAGCGCGCCGAAACGCTCTACCGCGACCGCGATTTCGTCGCAGTCGTACTGATGCGCGGTGATGACGTCCACATGCGGCGCAGGCGCACCCAGCGCCATGCAGAGTTCGTCGCGAGTCATGATGGTCCTATCTCGCAGGCACCCATCCTGCGCGCACTCGAAGGTGGCGGCGCTGGCTTCACCGATACCTCGACCCTACCGCGCCAGGACGGCAATGACGTGATGCCCACCGCTGTCACTCGTCGGAGTCGAAACGATCCCCAGCGATGACAGCCTGGGCAACCGAAGTGATGCGGCGCTGCCGCGAAAACGCCCGCGCACGCAACCGCACCATCGCCTCAGCTATCGAAATCCCGTGATACGTAGCAAGAATCCCGCACGCGATGTTCACGTTCCCACGCCGGAACACCCCCACATCACTCCCCGACGTCAACGCGTACACCGGAGCGAGTTCGGCCACCACGGCATGAGCGATCGTGTGCGCGTACGAGCGGCACTTCACGTCCTCACTCGGCGCCAACGCGACCGGTGAACTTCCGTACAGCTCGAGCACCCCGAACGGTGCGCCCCCGCCCCCGAGCGGGTAGGCGTAGACGCTCGCCGCACCCAACCCCAACACCTGGGCCGTGAACAGTGGCCACCGCGCACGCGCCTCACCACCAGCCATGTCGGCATGCAGCTCCGGGCGCTCGAAACGGAAAGCGTCCAGACACGGGCCCTCCCCCAACGTGAACTGCGTTTCGTCGAGCTCCTCCGCGACACCGTCACTCGCGTACACGAGATCACGAGTCGATTCCGTCGCAAACACCGCGACACCGACCCCGTCGACCCCCATCTCGTGGACAACCTCACTCGCAAGCTGCTTCGTCACCTCGAACGGCTCCGACGGCTGAGACTCACGTGGGGACAGGTCAGTCGACATCGAAGAGGTACCTTCCCGAGCTGGGCACCGCCCGTGACACGCGTGCACATCACATCTACTGGGGCCGAGCTTCTTTCAAACGCCACGCCCCACCCGAGCATCCTTGCGGTAGCGGCGGCAACACACGGCCGGCAACATCGGTACTGACCCGGTGCGCGTCACCGCAATCACATTCGTAGAAACCGCTGACCGGCGCTTTCTGTCCCGGACGATACGTCTGCTCCGCTGTATTCATCCCCGATTCCTTCCCCAACCACAGTTTCCTCAAACCGTGCGCAGCGAGAGCACCCAACACGACACAATTCCCACAGCAACCCGGCGTCGGCGCCCGCCACCCGGCACTGCACGGCACCGGTTTCACCCCTGCGCCGGCGGGTAACCAGCGGCACCGCGGAGCACTGCACAGGCAACGATTCGCCTAGCAGATCTCGCCGGCACGCATCCACCCGAAACGGCCTGTGCGAATCCCATGCACGCGAGCAAGGGGTACGCACGATTCGCCGGCTGCCGTCACCAGCAGTCGGCGAATCGTCCACACTGATCCGAGGCATCCAAGAACCCATCGTTCCTGGTTGGCATCCCGCATACACCTGCCAACACTCGATTACAGCCGGACAATCGGACGATTCAACGGCGGTGTGTACCGCGAATAACGCCCCCGCACAGGACTTCTCCACTGTATCGGCTCACTGAACAACTCTACCCGCCGCAGGTCCCGAAGAAACCCACTCACACACTCCCACAACACATCTGCGCACGCAGGAGCAGCCGGGCCCACCAACCCGATCAACAACCCGAACACCACCTCGTCGTCACCGACGACACTCTCGTACGAACCGATCACCACCTCGTCATCGGGAAACCGCTCGCGAAGCTGACCCAACTCCCGTAGAAACCGCGCCCGACACAACTCGGCACTCACGACGGCCCTCTCCCCTGCTCGGCCGGGCACACGCACGAACAAACGATAACGATCGCCCGGATGCCCGCTCACCTACGCCTACGCCTTCGCCTGACTGGAACATTGTTGCGCCGCTACCGCCGTATCCGATACAACATCATCGACCGCGCAAGGTGAGAAAACACCAGGAGCGGAGAAACATACGAGTCTCGACAGAAGAACCCCAGGGCGGATACCGAAGGCTGTGGTGGTGGCCCGTTCACTTGGCCCCGACAAGCTAGGGTCTGCGTTGAACGCGTGTGCGATCACGTTCGCCGATCGTTGGCCCGGATCGGAAACTTACTGATGGAAAACCGCCGAAACACCGTTAAAGAGATAGACCCGGTTAGCGAGATAGACCCCGCGCATGTTCACTGACACGGAGCGGAAGGGGCAGGGCCAGGCTCATGATGCCGATCCGACTTGCCGAAGTTGTGGCTCGAGGGTGTGTAGGAGGTAGGCGATGGCGAGGACGCTGGGGTCGCTGAGCGCTGCGGACAGGGGACCGTCGATGTGTGCGACAGCGCCCGATCGCACCGCGGGCAGGTTGCCCCATCCCGGTATCGACTCCTCCAACAACGCTGCTTGTCCTTGAATCAGAAGTAGGTCGGCACCCATCATCGGCAGTGCGTTCTCGACGGCGATGTTGGTCCGTGTTACCCCGTGGGATTGGTCGACGATCTCGGAATCCATGTGCATTCCGAGTTCGACGAACAACGCGGCTGCCGGGTCGGTGTCGGAAGCGATCAAGGCGAGGGTGCCGGGGCGGGCTGTGGCGATGAGGAAGGTCCGCCCGGCGAGGTTTGGATGTCGTTGCGCGAGATCGGCGATGGCGTTGTCAGTGTCGGTGATCAGACGCTCGGCGCGGTCTGTTTCGTTGAAGATCTGTCCGAGGACGCTGACTTGTGTGCGCCACGGGTCGACGTAACCAGTCGAGGCGAGTGGGGCGATGGTCGGTGCAATAGCGCTGAGAGCGTTGTACACGGCGGCGTCGCGGGCGGAGTAGTCCGCCAGAATCAAGTCCGGTGCCAGGGCCGCGATTTGTTCGTACGCGGGCGCGCCGAGCAGAGTGAGCGTGATCGAGGTCGACGCGTAGTCACCTTGCCAGGGGAAGTGCCCGCCGGTGGAGCTGATACCGGCAATGGATCCGACACCGACGGGGGTGCGTCCGAAGGCGATGACGGTGTCGGCCCAGGATGAGGACAGCGCGACGATACGTTCCGGCACGTGTGCCACGGTGGTGGTTCCCCTGCTGTGGACCACTGTCCTGGCTGCTGCGTCAAGACTTGCACGGTCGTCGGTGTTGGGGTGCGGCGATGTGCAGGCGGAGCAGGCGAGAGTGAACGTCAGAAGTGCCAGCATCACCAACCTGAAGTGAGGAGGCCGCGGCGAGGAGGGGCGGGAACTCATCAGATGATGGACAGGTGCTTGGCCATGATGACGACATCATGGCGGTTGTGGGCCCCGATTTTTTGGTACAGGCTGCGTAATTGAGTTTTGACGGTATTGATGGACACGAAGAGTTCCTTTGCTATGTCGGCTGTCCCCATTCCTGTTGCGAGCAGGGCCAGTACGGCGTGCTCGCGTTCGGTGACCACGACGAGCGGCACGGTGGGAGGGAAGACCGGACGAATGTCGGTGCGAATATTGGACACGAGCTCCGAATGTTCGATTTTCTGCAGTTCGTCGATGTCCGCGTCGGCGATCGTGGTGAACGGGCGCAGGGCACCGGTTTGTTCGGCGACGGTGACGGCCCATCTCCAGCAGTTCCCGGCGCGCACGGGGTGCCCCATACGAAGGTGGATGCTGGCTTCGAGCAGGAGGGCTTCGGTGTGCAGCCCTGGATATCGCGCTTGCTGGTCGGCATCGAGTTCTCGACATAGAGTCAAGGCTGCGTTGTAGTCGCCGGTCAGATAGTGCAGTCGTGCAACGGAAATCAAGGTCCAGGGATGGGATTCGGGCGCGGTCAGGGTCTGCGCCAAGGAAGAAGCATTGTTGCCTTCACCGCAGGCGAGCATGAGATCGATTTCCATCGCAGCCAGGAGGGGCATCGCAGCAGATCCAGCTCGCACGCGGTGCGGGTGCGCGGCGCGTTGGCGGCGCAGAAAGACCAGCGCGGAGAAGGCGGTACCGGTCGCCAGTGCATGCAGGCAGCGGGCGTAGACGATGTATGCCCACAGCTCTTCTCGATGCGATGGTTCGCCGAGTGCCGCTAGTGCGTCGCCGGCGGTTTCGACCTCCAGACGGTCCAGGGCGAGGAGGGTACGTGCGACGAGGCCGCTGACTTGAACCATCTGCTCGAGCCAGCCCGCCGGGATCGGATGCTTGCTCTGGTAATCCAGCCACAATTGTGCGCGGGTCGGTTCGCCGACCATCGCCCAGTTCATTGCCGAACTGCCGGCTGCGTTGGCTGCCACGAATCCGGTGTCGGCCGCTTCGCGACCGCGATAGGCCATGTTGAGTTCGATCGAGGACGTGGTCAGATCACCGGCAAGTTGGTGCGTGATGCCCCATTGCAGCCGGAGGACCGGAAGTTCCTCGGTGATCCGCTCGGGGTTGATTTCGAGGATGTACCCGCTCAGTTGCGAAAGGTGTACTGCCAACTCGGCCGCAGCGGGGAAATCGCCCGAGACACGGTGCATGATCGATTGAACGGAACCTATACGTAGTCGGTCGATTCCCTCGTCGGTTGCGGCCAACTGCCGCAAAGTTTCGACAGTGCGGGGGAGTCCGTCGGTCATGCTGGTCGATCGTGATCCGTTGCGTGTGAACAGATTCAGTCCAGCTTGAACGGCAACCTTGTTCTGTGTGTACTCAGGCGGAATGCGCACAAGGACATCGCGCAGTAACGCCATGTGCTGGGCGAGCATGGACACCCACGACTCTTCGACGACATCCACGACCAATGGCCACTCGTGTGCCTCGGCGGCGTACCGGAGTGCGAGATGCGGTGTCTGCGTCCGGCGATGATGGTGCGCCAGCGCGATCATGCGCTCACCGCGTGCGGCGCCTTGCACACGGGGGTGACGGCTCAACAATGTTCGCAGAGGTGCCGTCATCGTCCACGTCCCGGACGTGCCGTCCGAAGATTGGACTGCGAGAAGAATTCCCGACTGTTCGAATGCCAGGAGGTCTTCGGTAGTCGCTGTGTTGTCAGTGAGCACTGCCGCGACATCGGAATCGATCAGATGCGCAATGGACAACGCCTCGAGAATAATCCCGAGACGGCTACTACGCCCGCCGGGCGTGAGGGCCGCCAGGTAGCGGCCGACACATCGCTCCGCGGCGGCACGCCACTGCTCGGGCGACCCCGACGCGGCAACGGGGCGGAGCGCCAGCTCGGCGATCGTATCCATCACCACGGTCGGGATTCCGGCCGCGCAGTGACGAACCACCTCGGCAACCGATGCGGGGAGGTTGACGCTGGACGCGAGGGCGTGGACGTCGTCCTCGGTGAAGACGAGGTCGTCAGCGCTGATGGCCTGGACCGTCAGTCCACCTTCCCGGGCAGCACATTCCAACCGACGGTGGGTCGTGGAAACGATCAGATCGACATGGCCGAATTGCTCGAGCAGTTCGAGGAGGTAAGCATGTACACCAGGATCAGTGACTGGGTCCGGGTGAAGGAAGGTCAGAACAATCCGTTTCCCAGTCGACTCCGTACCGGCGATGAGGTCGTCAATCTCGTCCACAGCTTCGCCAACGGGACGGTGCACTGGTGCAACCAGAGCGGCCCGCGAAGACCCCGACGACGCCCACGTTCGCAGCACAGAAGCGGTACTCGCCCCAGGGAACGAATGAACGGTAGTGAGCCGAGCTGTTTTCTCGAGCATCGCCACGAGCTTGTGCCGCAATGGGATCAACTCGGCAGATGCGAGGATCTCGGATGCGTACGCGCGAACATCGGCTGAAACCACGAACAAGAACTCTTTCATTTTCATCGGTGCACGGCACAAAACGTCGGCACACACAACCACAGGAACCCGACCTGCTATGTGTATCGGGCATCTGGAGCGATGCGAAGGCTCACCCGCCTCTCATCCCTGAAATCACCCCTGCAATCACCCCCCCATTTGCCTCACCGAGACCACACGATTTCATGAAGGCGACGACATGTGAGGACCGGTGGCCCCTAGCCGGTATGGAAGCAACTGGCGGACAGATTGCCGCGATCACACGCGGCACAGGTTGTGCTCGCGACTGGCAGGCCCGGGCGGAGGACGAGTTCGTCGTGATGCCGGCCACGCGTCACCAAGATGAAACAACGGGCGCGGTGCACATCCAACCTCGCAAGGAAAATTCGCCGACGAAGAGGTGACCCTACAGACGGGTCCGGCGCGCGAGAACCGAGACGGAAGCCAGCGCGCCGAAGGGGCCCCAACAACGCTCACCACGATCACTGGTCAAGTCCACCGCATTCTGCAGTGGGCCGGGAACCCCTTCCGCCACATCAGCCGACCCTGGCGGCGGTAAGTTCCCGAACCCCGGCTACATTCTCCTCCACCTCAATCCGAGGCAGCGCTCAGCTGAGCGAATTCAGGGCGGTGATGAAAGAGACTGCGGTGATGCCGAGCTTGAGCAGCTCGCTGACCTTGCCGAGATTGAGATTTTCGAGCGATTCGGTGCTCAGCGATGCGGTGTCGAACGATCCCATGAAAACTCCTCAGAAATTATCGATTGAACGGTAGTGACAAACAGCGGAGTAAGAAGGGGGCAGACCCCGCATACACCGGGCTCCGCGCCCTTCTGCGACTTGGGGCTGCCAGTTCGCCGGGCGGTTGCCGTTCGTGACCGCCACCGCGCCAGATGTCACGCCCCGGTCGTTTCCCTAGCTGCCGAAGATGTTGCCGAGGTTGCCGAGCGAGCCGGTACCGGTCTCAGCGTCCTTCTTGGCGAAGTTGGTGGTGCAACCGTTGAACGTCACCGCGTCGACGTGGGTGGAGGTTACGGTCGAGCCGCGACCGATACTCACGCCGTAGTGATCGATGACAGCGTTCGGCTGCGCTTCGGCGATGGCGTCGAGGCTTACACGGGCGAAGTCTTTTGCGCCGTCGATGTTCTGGGTGCTCCACCACTGCCCGTCCTGCAGATCGGCGTGCACGGCGCCGTCGGTGGTGTCCGGTGCGGTGACACCCGGAACCCACACGAGGGTGGTGAAACCGGTGGACTCGGTGAACTTGCCGCCGGTAGTTCCGCTCAGCCGCAGCTGGAACGATGCCTTCGACGTGGCCGCGCGTTCGGCGAAACTGAAGTCGGTGTCGAGGATGTCGGAAAGCTTCACACCGCCCGCCGAGTGATACGACACGGAGCGGTCTTCGAGGCCGTCGACCGCGAGCTCGATCGCACCCGACGAACGCCAGCGAAGGAGCCGCGCTCGGGGAATTGATGGTCCGCAACATGCAGGTCAACCCGAGACACACGAGCCCCTTCTGGGTGGATACGAGCTGGTACAAGCTCATCGACTTCGAGATCGAACAGAAACCGATACGATCCTGCAGATCGACCAGCGTGCCACCTTGTTCTACGAGGCAGTAACAACAACCAAAGGCATGGTCCACCCCACCCCAGGAACCGGCCAGGTCTATCTGACTACGAAGCGGGACAGCGAAGGCCGCCTGGTTCGCGCAGACCGTTCATACCGCCTCCATATTCCAGCGGGGGTCCCCGTAGCCCAGTTCTGGTCGCTCACCCTCTACAGCGAGGACACCCGGCGCCCGTACGAGAACGGCGGCACCGATATCCGCAGCGTGAGCCTCGACAGCCGGGACGAGAACCTCGACTTCAACGACGACGGCAGCATCGACCTGTACATCGGCCCGACGGCACCCCACGGCGCTGACAACAACTGGATGAAGACAGTCGCAGACAACGGCTGGTTCGTCTACTTCCGCATGTACGCGGCCACCAAACCGTTCTTCGACAAATCCTGGGCTCTGCCCGACTTCCAAGCAATTCCATAACCCCCGCACCACCGATTCAGCGGCCTGGTCAGCAACGCGCTCGACACTCGAAAGTCACCAAATCCGCAGGCGTCTGCACAACTCTCGACTAGCTCGAAGCCGACGAACGCCGATGTCACAGCCGAACAGCACGGGGACAGGTGCATGCACGTCCTCGACGGTAGAGCACCCACCTTCGCGCCGGAGCACGGCCTCACAACCTCGACGCGACGACGTCGCGCGTGATCTCGAGCTGCCCGAGGTGTTGCCCCAGCTCCCGGACCAGGTACCCGAGGACCCACTCCGGAGTGGCGGTCGCGAATGCCGCGGCACGGGACGATCCGACAGCGGCCCGGTCCCGGACCCCATCGGTGACGACGACCTCGACCCAGGCCGGCAATCGGGCGACGACGTCGTCGAGCGCCGTGTGCAGGTCCGCGACCGTCCCGGTCGCGGTGAACTCGGCGGCGCGCCCGCGGGGAATGCGTTCGCCCCCGATCATGCTGCCCGCCCAGAACAGGACGACCCGCGTGCAGTGATATACGATTGTGTATCCCGAATTCGCCTGCGGCAGCGGAGGAACCACGTTGATGAGCTGGTCGCCGATCTGATCGGCGACGGCTGCGACCTCGAGGATCTCGACGATCAGCCCGTGCAGAGCCTCAGTCCAGGCAGGCCGAACCCGGTCGTCGGTCACCACGGGTACCCTTCGAAGTCCTCGAGGTCGCAGCCGTACAGGTCGATACCGTTCTCGCGTGCAGATTTCTCGGTCAAGTGTGCATCTTTCAACCATTGATCAGCGTGTACACCAACCCCGCATCCATCACACGCGCGCTGAGTGCATTGGATGAAGTCACAAAGCCTGTGGATTTTATCCTCAGACGTCATGTTGTGCGATGCACACGCACGTGACTCGGGTGACGGCATACGGGAGGGCTCGCCCGCGAGATCAGCAGCTGCCCTCCGTCTCGACAGCGCACAACAACCCACCGTCGAAATGAGCGGGCCGCTCGGCTGACTCAATTGGGCGAGGGTCGCGCGCAGCGCCCGGCGTGACCGCGACCCCTCCGGATTCTGATCCTCGAACTCGATCCCGGACGTCACACCAGGGCTTGGGAAGTCAGCGGACAAGTTCGAGCACGCGGGTTGTTGTTTCCGGGGACTTGTTCACGGCGGTCGAGAATTCGTACGATTCCTTTTGCAGAGCAACATGATCCGGACGGCCAGCGTCCCCAGCCGCTGGATTACCTCACGGCCGCGCGTCGCGTCCGATGAACGCCAGAAATCGAGTCTGCACGTCGGAGCCGTCAGGCACATCCACCCGTGGCCCGTACTGACCGCTGGACCGCAGCACCTCATCCCAGGACTCCATACCCGCAAGCATCACGGCGCAGCGTTCAGGATCGAGGGTCTCGTCCTGACCGGTAGCGCGCGCCAGGTCCCAGCTGTGCATGAACACGTCAGCGGTGAAGAACTGGGCCACGGCCTGAGGTAACGGTGCCTGACCGGTGTTCGGGTGCGAGAAAACTTTGTCCCCGGCAGTCGGATCATCGAGCACGGCTTGGACACCCTCGTTGAAGACGCGCCACGCAGCTGCCGGATCGTCGTCGACGTCCGGACCGGCAGGCAAAGTGATGCCGGCACCTTCCTGAAGGAACGGCGGAAACCACTCGACGAGGTGACGAACAACGTCGCGGGCCGTCCAACCCTCGACCGCCGCCGCCCTGTTCCAGGCTGCCTGATCGGGTACACCTTCGACGATTTCGGTGAAGCGACCGGCGAGTTCGCGGTACTCCTCAGCGGGGGTCTGATCGGGGGTCATCTGGTCCTCAGTTCATCTGAATTGCGCCGGAATACAACGCGCCCAACTCTAACTCTGGCAGATGACATGGGTTGGCCAGTAGCCGTGGTGCTGGTTTCGACGACGGAGCCGCGATACTTGAGGTGGTCGGCGATCTCCGCGCAGACTCTCGGGGAAGTGAAGGCGTCAATCCAGCCGGATGACCGGACGTATCGACGGCGGCGTGTACCGCGAACAACGCCCCCGCGCAGGACTTCTCAACTGGATCGGCTCGCCGAACAACTCCACCCGCCGCAAGTCGCGAAGAAACCCACTCACACACTCCCACAACTCATCAGCACACACCGGCGCCGATGGGCCCACCAACCCGATCAACAAACCGAACACCACATCGTCGCCACCGCCGACGACCGCCGCGTAGGACCCGATCAACACCCGGTCCTCGGGAAACCGCCCACGAAGCTGCCTCAACTCCCGCAGAAACTTCTGCCGACACACACCAACACTCACGCGCTTCCATCCCCCCCGCTCGACCGCCCGGACACACCCCACGACCAGACGATAACGATCGCCCTGTCGCCCTCGTTTATTACCTCTCCCTGACTGGAACCACGCGTCGCCACCCTCCGCCCGATCCGATAAATTTCATCGAACAAGCAAGTTGAGGACAGGCAAGATCGGAAGGGCGTACGAGTGCCGACAGAGGACAACAGAACATTAGAGCCGATCGCGAAAGCCGGTGCCCCACACCGAGTCGGAGGATTCCTCTACCACCGCGACGGCGACCGATGGGAATGGTCCGACACCGTCGCCCGCATGCACGGATACGACCCCGCCACCGCCGCACCAACCACCGAACTGCTTCTCTCCCACAAACACCCCGACGACAGGGCCCACGTCGCCCACACCCTGCACACGATCCGCACCTCCGGCGGAGCATTCAGCAGCCGCCACCGCATCATCGACACCCACGGGCACACCCGCTCGGTCGTCGTCGTCGGCGACCGCGTCCTCGACGACGACGGTGAGGTCATCGGCAGCTCCGGCTTCTACATCGACATCACCGACACCATCGACAGCACAGTCTCCGAAACAGTCGACGACGTCGTCGCCGACCTCACCGCCTCCCGCGGAGCGATCGAACAAGCCAAAGGCATGCTCATGCTCATCTACCGCATCCCCGCCGACCGCGCCTTCGACGTCCTCATCTGGCACTCCCAACACACCAACACCAAACTCCGCGACATCGCCGAAGGACTCCTCACCCGAGTAGCCACCGATCTCGACATACCCACCGCGGTACGCACACACTTCGATCATCTCCTGCTCCACACCACCTGACACAACGCTGCGACGCGAGCGCAGCGTGTTCTTCATGGCCGCGAGCACCGGAGAGCTCGCCCTAGGTGACCTCGACTCGGCACTCGGCTCGGTTCGAGTCCATATCGGCCGGCACACCTTGCTGCCAGTCTGCAACGCATGGGCGGACTCGCCACCCATGTAGCCAAGATCGCGCGCCTATGCCACCCCACACCGGCGGTCCCACCCGAAGCACAGCCAGTCATCGAGGACATCGGGAAGACAGCGGTAGCCCGGGCCACCGAAACCCAAGTGGTACTGCGGCACCTCGACCATGAACGCGCCGAAATGCTGGTCGCAGCCGACACCGTCATGGACGAACTGCACCGGCGCCTGTTCACCGTCACCCAAGCCCCACGGTGGCCACACGGAGTACAAGCAGCAGTCGACGTCACCCTCCTCGGACGGTTCTACGAACGGTTCTGCGACCACACCGTCGACATCGGACGACGCATCATCTTCCTCGAAACCGGACAACTCCCAGCCCGACCCGAAACCCTTCTCTGACATCCGAACCCGACGATCACCGCCATTCCGCCAACGTCAGTGGCCTCGCACTTGAGCGACCTCGCCGACCGCCAAGCTCACACCCAGCGAAATCGGCACGCGCACGTCATTTTCGAATCGTGTGCGAAGGTTCGCAGCCCCAACGCTGTCATGCGATCGGAGATACTCACTGCGCGTTGCCGCGGAAGCGGACGTCGCCGAGGAGCACCTCGGTCGGAGTCAACGCAACTGCCGGAGATCCGCACAGCGTCGGCGATCACGCGTCATCCAACGAGCTAAAGACGATATGGATGCGAAGGCGGGGAGGATCGCCTGCAACTCAGGTTCGTTCACAACCGGCCGCTCACGTTCGTTCACGAGAGGCCAATGTCGAACTCGGGCCGAATTGAGTAGCAACGACTCGAATAATTCTGTGGGAGTGCAGTCTTGGACAACTTCGGAGACGGCGATAGAGGTCCTTCTCGACCACCAGAACATGTTGCGGCGAATACAAATCCGCCGCAGGCCAAGCAGTGTTCACGTCGGCCGAACTCGGCCAGACCTCCACCGGCGAATAAATGCAGACAGTTTCTCCGCACTTGTCACCTTCAGAATACCGCGGCGATAGGGGCTTGCAGCAAGGCCCCGGTTATGCGGCACACTAACTCCTCTCAGCCAGATAGACGAGAGGATTGCAGGTGTCCGAACTGCTCGACGAGGGACCGTTTTTTCATGGCACGATCGCCAACCTCCGCGTGGGTGAATTCCTCACCGCAGGCCGTCCATCGAACTACCGCCCCGAGGTAGTGATGAACCACATTTACTTCACAGCTCTTGTCGATGGTGCCGGCCTCGCCGCCGAGATCGCTGCAGAACTCTCGGACAGCGACGCGGTCCCACGGGTGTACGCGGTTATGCCGACCGGGTCGTTCGAGAACGACCCGAATGTGACCGACAAGAAGTTCCCCGGTAACCCCACCCGGTCCTACCGCAGTCGCGCCCCACTACGCATCATCAACGAGATCACCGAGTGGACACGACTGACACCTGAACAACTCCAGACTTGGAGAGAACGGCTAACCGCGCTCCTCTCCACCGAACGCGGCGAAATCCTCAACTGAGAGGCGCAGGACCGTCCATGTACGCTTTGGTCTGACAACCAGCATTTCGCGGACGCATCTGTGCAGATGGATCGGTTGATTTCGAGAACGATCCCATCCCCTCACCGACAATGGCCCAAGGATCGTCGTCGAACTAACGGGCGAGCAGGTCCCCCGCGACGTAGCACCATCAAGGATCACGGATACTCGCATTACACGGCAGCAAAAAACCCTCATGCACAGCTGCGCCGCACATCTGCCCCGTCACTCCACCGCACCAGTTTCGCCGCCTCCGCAGCCGGGTAATCAACCTGATGGCGCAGCGCTGCACCCGCAACGAGTCGCCGACAGGCCCCACTCCCGGCCACGACCACCCGGCAACGGTCTGCGTGAATCCCACGCACCCGAGCACCGGGATACGCACGCTCGCCGGCTGCCGTCACCAACAGCTGGCGAACCGTCCACACCACAGCATCACCGCCAGGCCCAGGGCACACAACAGCCAACCGTCTACGGGTGGCATCCCGCGCCAATTTCCGCGATTACAGCCAGATGATCGGGCCGTACCGACGGCGGCGTTAACCGCAAATCCCGCCCCACTCAAGCCTTCTCGACTGCATCGACTCACTGAACATTTCCACCCGCCGCAACTCCGGGACACTCAGGCGACGCTCCCTGCCGACAGTCCAATTCGTCCAGCACGATGTCGAGCGGTATCTCCTTGCAGCGGCTCATTTCGTCCAGAGCCTGCAACCGGTCGCGTTCCTCGGCGAGGTCCTGATTGCCGACCTACATTCCGTCGGATCGCAGATTCATCGAGTCCTTGGCGCCGACTGTGGATGGCGCACGGCTGAAAGGCGCAGCCACCCGCTCGCGGGCGCACCCCGGCATTAACTGCTGCACGACAACTACTTCCGAAGCGTGTTGTGGGAAATGGAATCCGCCGCACGACTTTCTTCGCCGTCGTGCGTCTCGGAGTGCGCCAACAGACCACCCCCTTCGTCGAGTCGACGAGTAACGCGTTCGATGTCCTCCTCGGAAGGTTCCTCACCAATGGTTCCTGCGATCAGCTCACCAATACGCTCGTAGTTGATGTGGCGATCCGGAGTCTCATGAGCATGCTCGACAGAGAGCGCCACCACCTGATCGATCTCGGCGTCACTGAGCCGACGGCGTAAGACAGCCAACACCGCGAAATGATCCTTCTCAGGAATACCCTCCGGGTAGCCACTGCGAAGCCAGTCCAATACTGCCTTCAACGGGTGACGCACCTACCGCCTCCTCTCACCGATCGATACGCCGCTCTGCATCTATCCGAGACCTACCGCGTGCGCCGGAAGTTCGGACCTGCTGCACCCCAGCCACTCAGCGCTGCCTGAGGTCAAAGCGGGCAACGGCCAACGCCCATCGTAAGAAATTGAATTAACTCGCACATCCTGCCCGACAAGAACCGCGGACTCCGACGAAACGCGGAGGGTCGATCTAATCGTTCGTCAGTAACGACCAGACGGGCCTGCACGTCCTATCCGCCAGGAAGAACGCACAACTAACTCCTCTAAAGGTGCCGCGTCATCCCGGATGGGAACTTTCAACCTCCACAAGGGGACAAGCGGTACGGCACCGCCATACAAGGCCGGCGCGGTGTCGACGAATCTACGCCGCGTGCTGAATCTGTGGGGGTGCGTCCTCGACATGCCGCTTCGGCGTCATCGTCGCGGACAGTGCATCTTGACTCGCTCCGACAATCTCGCGCCACCACGCTTCACGTTCCTCGGATTCCGGCCAGACCACCACATCGAGGTCTTTGACATCCATGCGATTACTCCTTCATCTCATCTCACCGCCTGTTACCCATCTCGCGGTCCTGTAAACGCAGCGGCCCCGCAGGTCCTGTAAACGCAGCGGCCCCGCACCCCTACAGTCCCGCAGCCGATTCGGCCACCGCCGCGCCCGGGTGGTCGGCTCCCGCACTGCACTCGTAGCGGGGGTCATCGGGCACCGTGTTCCTCGGTGCCCGCCGGGGGGAAGTTTTGTGGGCAACAACAACCCGCGATGGTCGTAGCGTTGG